>QRDG01001694.1:291370-517790 GCA_012064385.1 Puccinellia tenuiflora | reverse complement strand
AGAGAGAGAGAGAGAGAGAGAGAGAGAGAGGTGGGGTTCAACCCTGGTTCTCACCATTAGAAAACAGCAGCTTCACCTGCATGGCCCCTCCTCTCCTCCTCAGCCTGTGGCTCGAGGTAGGGCACGACGCGGGCGATCGAGCGCCGCCACGGGCCGTTCGGCTGCTCCCGATTTTCTGTTTCTGTTTTGCCGGCAAGGATAGGAGATAACGACGCCGCCCATATAATCCGTCCATCGATCGTTACCAGTTACCAGTACTACATGTGCGCTCATATATCCGAGCCGCTCATGCATGTAGGTCACAGGGGATGAACTGATCGATCCGGCTTGAGGCTCGTAGTGCATGCCCACACGGTATACGTACGCTGTAGTACCTCTACAAGCATGCACACGTACCATTGACGAATGGCACGACCAGACCCATGCACGCATGAACACTGCTTGTACTAGCTTCACTTTTGTACATTTGCATCTATCAAAGTGTGTCGGCGTGAGCCTAATTACAGCCTCGTACAAATTGGCGTAGGTGTCCCACCTTTCTTGATTCTCTTAGTGCATCTTCAATTTGCTTTTCTTACAACATGAGACATCCCTCATGTAGTTGTCAACCCCGAATCATAAATAGAGGGAGATGATGCCCTTTGCTTTCTTTTTTCCCAATTGGCCATCCCCGGCACCCTCTTTTCACCTACGTACAGAGTCCATGCACCTCCTCCGCTCGGCCGTTCAAAGAGAGTCCAAGTGTTCTCCACTTTTGATAATTTTGAATCTTGAACCAACAATGCAACAAATTGAAGCCCTTCTTCTCGTACATACCCATGTATATTGCTAGAGCATCTCGCGACTAGATAAAAAAGGGCACAAGTCAAACATATAGGGACTTGAAATCATGACAAATTATAGCAATTTCATGAGCATGCCAAGTAAATAGGAGTTTAATGTAGAATCCTACTTTGTCAGTTTGGCTCTTGCCACTCTCATTTTTATCATTATCTGATCACGACACCCATTAAACTTGCTACAAAGCCGTTGTATGGTGTTGGATTGCATTCACATTGCAATCAATGTACAATTTGTCGTCTGGTGGGTACTCCTTCCTACTCAGATATGATTAATTAACGAGTCTGTGGTGCACAAGTAACAAGTTCTTCGTTTATTGCCATCCAAGCATCACAGAACAAGTCATCCCCGGTGGAGATCCACGATTTTCCTCTTACCGACCTCGGTTTCTTGGTTATCTTGCTGGCTTTAACATGTTGAACGTTCACTTACTCTTCGACGGTTTCCCCGCCCTTGCCCTGGTTGGCATTCCCGCTCTTGTCGGTGCTGGTAATAGCGTCTACGGCCTCCTCCTACGACATCTAACGCACAATTCACATTACCGGTTTCATTGAAAGCACACGGGCATGGGGCCGGCATCATTCAATGCAAATACGAACAAAATACGCACCTCGCCAATGTCTGGCATTTGGCCAAGCTCGTTGTTGGCAACATGGCCGATGAGTATTGCCAGGAAGCTGTGATGGTCGAGTCTTCGTTCATGAGTCCCGATCGACGTAACACCAGCTATTCATTGTATGCGGCCTCATCGTTGAGATCGATGCGTTCTTCGGCTCAACGATGTCGTTCTCGCACATTATGGGCGAGGAGGAGAAACGTGTCTGCGTCTGCATGACATGGTTGTTGAAATTGGCTCAGGAAGACGGCGAGGAGCTCCCAGAAGGAACGGTTGTCATGCTCCCTTGGCTAAAATTGGTCATCATGTCGGCTGCTGAGGGATCGACTCGTAGGGCTTACTATTCTGTCCTTTCCTTCGTGTTTTGTCGCCGGCCAACTCGAATGGCGAATCTACTACGACATGCGCACCCCTCCGGCTCCCGCTTCATCGTCGTCATCTCCTCGCCCAATGCCGAAGCCTTGCTAAGTTGCAAGAAGGGGGCTATTAATTCGACGAGTCAGGGAAGGAGAGTGTTGCGATGGCGGTGGTAATGCGAAAATACAGGGAAGAATTTGGGGTTTTGGGGGTCGGGCAGCAATGTAGAAAGAGAGGAAGTATTTGGTGCCCGGCCTCTTCCTCTCTCCTTTCCAGGAGGGACCAGGCTGTCGGAGGCCTTGTGTGGGCGTGGAGGGTGGCTTGGGGGTCTTGGGGGTGCCGATAGCTAGAGATGTTTTTATGCACGTAAGAAATTACCTTTTCGATTTGCACAAACCATGGAAACAGTATATAATACCTTGATGGCATAGAGCCCCAAGACGGTACAGCTGTAGGACAAGAATGATTTCTACATACTAGAAAAGCAATTAAGGATAAACATTTTTTTTCTATTTTTGGCACATCCCGGAAAGCTAGCTCTAGAGGTTTGCAGAAAGTTCAATTCTTACATTCGCCAAGCATTGATTTGACATTACTCCATGATATAATTTTATTCGAAAGCGCTATGCCATATTATACATGTCCTGCTTTTTATTTCAAGGGTGGACGACAATTGTCCTGACATAAACGTGTGGAACGGAAACACGGTACGCCCGGTAGAGTCATGCAACAGACGCAATTTGATACGACGACTGGTTCACCTTTGGTCTTGCAGGACCTAGGCAAACAGAATTTCAAGTGAAGCTTGCTCTCATCTAACGATAATTCCACCGTGGTTGCGTTGGCACGACCATCTTGGTATCTTCTCTGGGTTTCAGAACGACCTACAGACGCAATATTCTATAGATGTCATGTATATACACCTGGTATACATGAAGGAATAGATTTTGTAAAAGATATATAGTGGAATAGTTGCAAGAATATAAATAATATAGGATAGTCCAGTGATCTTATGCTTACATTGTCCACCAACAACAAGGCACGCCAGGAAAAGAAGAGCAATCACGTACACCACGCAGCCCTTCTTCATCACTAGGGCTGTTTTTTTTGGATGAACTAGACGAAGGCAATGTCGCCACGACCGCCTCCCGCCTCAGTGGCTCAGTATATATATAGAGAGAGGAGTGGGTCGATCGTAATAGTTAACTACGAGATCGATACGCTAATATGACGACAGACCTGCGACATCATATGCTTGCGATACGATTGAACAAATATAGCAATGCCCATTATTATGTACAGATACTCCTGATTAGGAAGGCGCATTAACATTAGCGGGATTTTTTCATCCAGGCAAAACAATCAGCCCATACTTAATTAGAATCTGTGATATTAATTACCATATATACATCTTAATCTGACTCCTGACCCAAGTAGCCGTACGTACCACCAATTTTATACCACCTCTGTCCGAGACAGAGGATGTCCTTAGGGAAATTCCAACACGCCGACCCATTTCGTCCGACGCGCTTCGTCTCTATCCGTTTGGGTGGAGACTACGGCCCAACACGCCGACGCAAACGGATCGATGTCTGTTTTTTTGTCCACGAGGACCCAAATTTGGTCCAAATTTGAGTTGAGTTTGCGTCGGCACGGACGCGCGTGGACGCCACACGGAGTCCAACCCGTTGGACCCCCTGTGCCGGCTGCCAGCCTCACCGAACGACCAACCACCGTCTTTAATACGGCGGGAGAGGGCCTTATATGGCCGCCGGAGAGCCAAACCCTAACTTCACAAAACCCTAGCACCCACTGTCGCACATCCTCCCCTAGCCACGGCGACCGCACCTCCCCATCCACTACTAGGAAAATGATTTTTAATGACGATTCATGTGGTCGTTAAAAGTCAAATTGTGGTTATTAAAAGTCATTAACGACCACAATTAGGTTGGCGTTAGTTGTTGTTATAGGCTCCGTCGTTAAAAGTATTAACGACCCTATATGTTTTTCTGTCGTTATTGTTCTAACGACGAGACAATATGTGGTCGTTAATTGTGAGAAAATGATGACCACAATTCTTATATTAGCAACCACTTTTTGCCATCCCAAAAAATATTTTCATGGTCGATGAAGCACCATTTGTGACCAATTTATATTATCAACGACTATCCATTTAATCATTTTGATTGCCTATAAGAACTACTTTTAATTAGTACATGTACCAGTTATGCTGCATGCAAATTTTGAAGATTAGTGTCCACACGAATTAAGCAACAATAGAATTTGAACAATCAATGCATCATAGTTTATTTCATTAATCAAAACTCTGTATATTGAACATGATTCTCATATACAATTCTGGAATTACAATATAATTTGAAAAACATATGAATCAAAATCAATCGTCATTTGTAGTTGTTCATCTCTAGCTAGAAATCAAAACCACTTGAAAAGATATGTTCTTAATCCATAGCCAATATGCACCATCATTAAAGTCCTTATGTTGACCACAGATCATGCTTTATTCCACAACTTGATCAGCATCAGATCAGCCTAGTAAATGCCCCGTATAGTGCGTTGACCGTTCAACCTGAAAAAGACGCAAACAGCGACAAACAGAAACATATAAGATGGGATTTTGAATCGGTGTCATATATATTAGTCCAATACAAACAAAAGGCACAGAAGTGATCACAAGTGCTAATTGAGTGAAATTATATTTACTCACCAAATTTTTCATGGATTAGATATTTCATCAAAAGAAAAACTTCAACCGAAACTGCACAGCTGATGAGCTTGTAGATCAAACCTGATGAGCTTGTAGATCAAACCTGATATATAATAAGAGACGATTCTGACTGTTTTCGTTTGACCTTGAATCTAATCCATGAAAAAAATGTCCCATACAGTGCGTTGACCGTTCAACCTGAAAAAATAACACACCATAAGAAAAAGAAAAAAGAGGAAAAGTGCAAACATAAAATTTGGATTTTTTTTAATAAAAAGTATATATCAATATCACGGAGAGTACCAAAAAATGCAGTTTTTCCGTTGACAATGGTGATGGTGGTAGCCAGGAGCGGGCACAGTTCAATTTAAAGGTATTCAAATGCATATCCAAATTTTTTTGACAAAAAACTATCGTACGTATAGTACACACGAGCTATATGTATGGCAAAACCCGAAAATAAGAAACCTATACCACAGATCCCCACGATCAGGCCGAAACACAGCCAAGCCCACCTTTTTGTAAGTGGCCCAACTATCTTTGGCACATGTGCTGCCCAAGCCACGCACGCCAAGCGCCACACACCGAAACAGCTCGCTGTCGCGCGAGCGATTTGTACCCTCATTTCGTTTAAGAATTTACTATCTTGGGGCTCGGCCGTTTAACGTGCATTTTGTCTGACTTCCGTTCGTACACGTACGCAAGACAGCTTCCTATACAGGGAGCCTTTCCTTCGTTCGTGTAGGCACACAGGGACGCGACGACGTCGTGTTAGCAATAGGTTGCGTTCTTCGTTCTGTTTTATTTTTTCATTTTCATTTAATTTCTCGTCCCATTTTAATGCATTCTATCTTTTTTTCTTCTAATTTCGTTTTTTTGCTGTTTCATTTTACTTAGTTTAATTTTCTATTCTTCGTTTAAGTTAGGTTTTCTGTTTTTCGTTCTCTATTATTTTTGATTCACCGATATTTTTGATTCATCAGCATTTTCTAATTTTTGGGCTGACTTATTTTATTTTTCGATCACCATTGTTTTGGGTTATTTGGTATTTTATGGTTCACAATTATTTTTCGGTTCAATGACATTTTGTGGTTCACTAGCATTTTCGGTTTACTATTTATATTTTCGTTTTTTACTTCAATTTTAGGTCACTATTATTTTTCGGTTCAACGCCTTTTTTGGTTCACTATTATTTTTGGTTCGCTTTCATTTTCGGTTCATCCGCATTTTTTGTTAACTATATATTTTTGTTTCACCATTAGTTTTGGTTCACTGTTATTGTCGGTTCACCGGCAGTTTTAGTTCGTCTAGATTTTTTGGTTCACTATTATTTTTGGTTCATCGATATTTTTTGGTTCACTATTTTTTTTGGGTTACCTGAATTTTAGTTTACAATTTTTATTTTTTTGGTGTACCTGAATATTTAGTTCAATATTATTCTCGGTTCATCGGTATTTTTGGTTCACTATTAATTTTTTGGTTCACTTACATTTTATGTTCACCGGCATTTTCGGTTCACTACTAGTTTTTTTTTGGTTTACTTGAATTTTAGTTCACTGTTATTTTTGGTTCGCCGACATTTTTGGTTCATCGGCATTTTTGGTTCACTATTTTATTTTTGTTCCACTGACATTTTCGGTTCATCGTCATTTTTGATTCACTATTATTTTTTCGCTTCTCTAACATTTTTAATTCAATGTTATTTTTTGGTTTCACCAGCATTTTTGGTTCATCGGCATTTTTGGTGCACTATTTTTTTTTGGTTCAGTCACATTTTTGATTCATCGGTATTTTTCGGTTCACTATATTTTTTGTTCACTATTATTTTTAGTTCATTGTTATTATCGATTCACCGGCATTTTTGGTTCATCGGCATATTTGGTTCACTATTTTTTTGTTCACTTAAATGTTCGTTTCATAGCTATTTTTGGTTCCCTATTTTATTGTTGGTTCAACGACATTTTCGGTTCCGCATCACTTTCGTTCACCGGCATTTTTCGGTTCACTGTTATTTTCGGTTACCAGCATTTTTGGTTCATAGGCATCATTTTCGGTATTTTTGGTTCATTATTATTTTTGGTTCACTTACATTTTTGGGTTCATCGGCATTTTTTGGTGGACTGTTAATTTTTTGGTTCATTGAACATTTTTGGTGCACTTACAAGGGGAAGAATCGGCTTCTTAGGGTTTGGCGAGTCGAAGACGAGCCATGCGTCCCATGGAAGCAGTGGCTTAGGGTAAACCGAGTCGGGAGTGGACGTCGTCGCGGTTTACCGCGACGACGGACACGAAGACAAGCCGTGCAGGAGTCGGAAGTGGACGTCGGCGCGATAGCGACGACGGACACGGAGACGACCACGTGATGCAAGGGAAAGAATCGGCTTCTTAGGGTTTGGCGAGTCGAAGACGAGTCGTGCGTCTCATGGAAGCAGCGGCTTGGGGTAAACTGAGTCGGGAGTGGACATCGTCGCGATTTACCACGACGACGGACACGAAGACGAGCCGTGCGGGAGCCGGAAGTGGACGTAGGCGCGGTAGCGACGATGGACACGGAGACGACCACATGACGCAAGGGGAAGAAGCGGCTTCTTAGGGTTTGGCGAGTCGAAGGCGAGCCGTGCGTCTCATAAAAGCAGCGGCTTAGGGTAAACCGAGTGCTGTCTCATGTATTTTTTTGTTCCATTTACTCCCTCCGGTCCTAGTTAACTATCGCGGGAAATCAACTGCGCTGTTATAAAATTCGTATACACTTCACGAGAGTCTTTTCGGATCGGAGGTAGTAGCTTAAATATTTTATTTTGCTCGTAGTCATGATTTTTTCGGCACACATAAAAATATTGTGTTTCTTACCCATTGGGGCGGCGAGGCCATTGACTTATCTTAAATGGGTCGACCCGTGGCCACACAAAGTGGCCTTTGACAAAAACTAGACTTTAGACTGTATTTTTTTTACTCTTTGAAATTTTGAATGCTCGCTCTCGTAATCCTGGACCCGCCACTGGTGGTGGCGGCATAAAAGAGATCCATATCAACCGAGTGGCAAGGGTTACCCAATCCGATCCAAAACTTGTTGGGGTCTCGCCACTCGAAACAAAGCCGCCGTAAGCGAAGGGCTCTCGCAAATTTTTCGAGGTGGAGAATATCTCGACTTTGTACTTAAGAGGGTTGAAATTTGACGCATGGTAAAATTGATATGTACAAAGTCGTTACTTGTTGGCCTAACCGATTACAGCTGTAAACATTTTGTGTATTTTATGACTAATGGAGCATATACTGAAATGTATCTCTCTATCCATGTAATGTGCAGGTAGGTATGATCGAGGAAATTGGCCTCCAAGAATGTGGCCATTTCTGTTGAAGATTTCTCGAGCTGACCGGTTAGCACGTAGCATATTGGCTTTATTTCCATGGAAGTGAACTCTGTTTCTATGTTGAAATCCTCCTACAGCTTGTACTGCACTGTACTAGATACATTTGTGTCCCTTTGAACTGAACCTAGCATCGCGTGTCATGATTGCGTCCGCTTGCGCTCTAGGTGGATCTGGTTCCAGCGAAGAAGCACCTGTAAACCATGGTTGAGGTTGGATCTGGAGTTCTTGGTCTGCTCGGAGACACGCACCCTCTACAACGCCTCTCTGTCGCTGCGGTGCTCGCTCTGGTTCGCCCTGGCTTTGTGCGGTTAGGACGGTGCAGCAGGAGCGAAAGCAGAACAATTGGGTTCGGGGCATATCAGGTGAACTGACGGTGGACGGTGTCGTCCAATTTCTCAATCTGGTGGTTCCTGACAGTCGCCCCAAAAGGGACTCTGTCGTTGGTGGTTCCTGGGCATGGGCTGAGCGCTCTTGCCCTGTACTCCTTATGTGACCGTGAACTCTTGATTTTCTCCCGAACTTAATCCAATGACATGTTTTGGAAAGAAAAAACAATCAGCTAAAATCTCTGCTTGCCTGAGGATGACTTGGTAGTAATTAAGTTAACTGATCAGAATCGTAACTAGCCTCTGTTGTTTTCAGTGAGCTAGCTAGCTATAGCAGGTTGTTTCTGTTGGATTTTCATGAGTAGTACTATCAGCTACCCCGATTGTGCAGATCCATCGATCCATGACAACGTATTGCCTCCAAGGCTTGAAGGCTTCAGTATACCTTGCGCGGTCGCATCCGTTATAGTCAGGGCAGAAATGCTAGACCTACGGAAACCATCTACGGATTTCCCTTACGGACGGGCTTTTTTTCCTAATCTCCTACTAACTGCCGCATCCGTTATAGTTAGCTAGGGTTGCAAGCGGCATCACCCAAAAGTTTGCATAAGTAGATATTAGTTCAAAACGAATTGAACCAATCAAGGAAATCGTAACTAAACTTTACCTATTTTAGCTAGGATGCGGGGCGGATCTTGCGCAGCCCTGAACCCCTAGTTATAGTACTCTACTAGACCACAAATGTGTGCATTGCAGCGACCGTCTTTATTAAGAAAATAAAATATAGATATCTACAAATTCTTGATAGTCGAAAGAATGGATTAAGAATTTAAAGTGCACAAATAAAGACCGAATTTATGGATAGATTTACCATGACATGTTCACTTTATTTTGTCAAGGTGGTAAATAAGGAATCTGATACACGGCTCACATCTCTGCAAATTCAATATAAAAGACCCAACAATTTTGAAAAACCAATGCAAATATAAACTCATGATGATTGTTGTGCTAAAACATAGCTAGAGAGAAAATTCGATATAAAAATAAGTTTGGCCCTCTGTTTAACTATCGAGGCAGTAGTTTACCATATATATGTGCATAATCTTTGAGAAACTTGTAGCAACATGAAATAGATTACCGATTGTTGTACTAAAGGGAGTGAGCCTAGCTCGACTGGTTGGGGGAGTGGATGTACAAGCCCAGCACCTGAGTTTAAATCCTTACAGAGGCGAATTTAGGTTCCTATTTATTTTTAGGACCAGGTTTTCTTGATACTCATGCATTTATCCTTGAGGACCAGGCTTGGTGCCTAACCGAGATTAAAAATCCTGTGACTCATGCTTAAAAGGTTGTGTGCATACTTAGTTGGTGCAGAGGCCGGGGAAGTGAAATTCTCCCTCCAAAAGTTTTTTTAGGGAGTGAGTCTAGCTTGACTGGTTGGGGAAGTGGATGTACAAGCCCAGCACCTGAGTTCAAATACTCACAAAGACGAATTTAGGTTCCTATTAATTTATTCTTAAGGACCAGGCTTTCCTGATACTTATGCATTTATCCTTGAGGACCAGTCTTGGTGTCTAACCGAGATTAAAAATCCTGTGGCTCATGCTTAAAAGACTGTGTGCATCCTTAATTGGTGCATAGGTCGGGGAAGTGAAATTCTCCCCCAAATTTTTGTTATGAAGTGAGCCTAGCTCGACTGGTTGGGGGAGTAGATGTACAAACTCAGAGAGTTCAAATCAAGGAAAAAAAATAGCGTGCTATAACAAAATAGCGCCGACCTTAAAATATGTTATTAGCGTGCGATATCGCGCTACAGCGTGCTATTAGCGAGATATTGTACACTGATTTATTTAGCAAGACAGCCGGGGAAGTGAAATTCACCCCCAAAAGTTTAGAACCCTCCCCCCCCCCCCCCAAACACACACAATTCTTGACACACGCGTCCCCCTAACCCTCCTAACCCTAACGCTCCCGCATCCTCCATGCGGCGGCGCCACGCCGCACCGGGGCAACCCCGGCCACCAGCGCTAGAAGCCCTCCCCTAAACCCCCTCTGTTCCCTCCGCCGTCGCTGAGGTCGCCCTGCTCCTCCTGCGTGTCATTGAAGGCCTTGGTGCTTCCTGCATCACTTGGACGTCGAGGCGTTGGCCTCGGGCATGGCAGACGGCGGCGTGGGGGCCGGCCGATCTGTACAATAAAGGCGGCGGTCCTAGGATTCCTCTTGCTCGAAGACGAAGATATGCCTGATGCCTGTCCCCCTTGATCTGGCTGAAGTGTCGGGTTCCGGAAGGCTCCACCGGCGAACTGCAATGTGAAACTCAAGCATGGAGATAGCCGGATCGGGTAGGATTCGGTCGCGCACAACCATGTTTTTTTCTGACCGGTTGGTTTCAGAGAGAGCGTTGCGAACCTATGTAGTCTGTTGCCACCGTGGACTTGTCTTTTGTTCCATGATGAAGTCAGCGTGCGGAGAATGACATGGAAACCGAGATTTGAGGACTAGTAATGGTGGTTCAAGTCTTGGTGGCGATGAGGGATTGGCTTGGTGCAAGTGGGGGCGACAGCACAAGAGAACTTCAAAGTCTAAACTTTCATGATGAAAACCCAATGTCTGGCCTTAATTGGTTGTGCCTCGCAATGATCTTGTTGATGACATTGTTTTTGTGAGTGCGGACATTTTTCAGGGTGAAAACCTATGATCATCGATCAGGGCGACAATAACACTTGAGCACTGTTCCCTTCTTGGAGGCGTCGCTGTTAGAGAAGCTGAACTTCTTGTACCGTTTTGTTGGTGTTAGGTCTGCTGCTACAAGGAATAGATCACTGTAACAGGACTTTTTTTTCCCTGTAATTCTTCTTCTTTCTGAATTGTGTGCATCCGTGTGACCGCTAGGGAAACACGTTTCTGTAGAGGCAGGGTGTAATTGGTATATCCGCGATATTAATATATGCTCCTTATCGAAAAAAGTCTCTCCAGCGAGGTTGTCGTCTAATACAAATCCGTTACTTTAGAGGAGGAAAGAAGCTCAAATCAACAACTCCAGTTTAAAGTGAATTTTACAATAGACTGCACAACTGAAAATACTACATCTAATGAAGCAAATTGATCGTGAAGAAGAAGGTCAGAAAATTCCAACAAGCCGCATGTGCCACTTGAGAGTAGAGGGAGCTGCCAGCGAGCGAGCGACCGACTACAAAGGCGCCACAACTGTTGAACACGGGCGGATCACTTCCTGATGATAACCATCATCGTCTTCTCTAGTTAATCACTATGTCCTGCGCCAAACCACGTTACATGACCTGTTGCACTTGCACACAACAACATCGAATGTAAAATAGCAATCATCAGTGAACATAGAAGATATCACAGCAAAAAAAAAAAAAAAAAAAAAGAAGCAAGCGATAAATTCAGTATGAACATCAGGGCGGTAAAATCCAAAGGGAACACAATAAGGGACAGTCGACCAAAAGATCTTATGGCACAAAATAAGGAGATATTTGATAGATCAAGTGCTTTAAATTGAAAGGACAATCTTACCTGGCCAGAAGGCATTCCCACAAATGGAGGGAAAGCACGCCATGTGCATGTCCTGCCGCAACAAAGCAATTCTCAGTTCCTGAAACAAGAACAACAAGCAAGCTGATTGGGTTATACGGGCGCCCATAGCAATACACACTGATAAACTAACCCGCCCTATGCTAGGCAAGAAACCAAGAACCACGGTCGTCAAACAGATAGAGCAACGGAGGCTGGATGGAAGAGAAATAAATCCAAGGACACGTACCCTATATAGAGGATCTCTCAACAAGAGAGAGGTCAAACGGGTGTAACGCACAGGGTATCCACACTGCTACCAATAGCAACGCAACTAGTACTACGCAAGGGAGACGGTAGAGAGCTACCTCGCCGTATTTTCTCCGCCGCCGGCTACGCACCATGATTCCGCGGCCGCGGTGCTTCGCTACTCACATGAAGAGGACGTCGCTGGGCCGGGATCTCTACAGACAGGGAAGCTTGTCATTTCTCGGCCCGGTTTACCAGAGTTCGCCCAGCTCAGTCTTCGGGGTCTTCAGTGCAGCGGCCAGCGGCGGCCTAACATTGGCCCAGCCGGAACGAGTGGGCTAGGGCGGTTAAAAGTCCCAGGTGCGTGATCTGGACGAAAAAAAAAAAAACGATCTAAATCGTTGAACGAGCAAATTGGACAGTTTAAAACCTCGAATCGTACGCATCTTTAATACGTACTCTCTCCATTTCATAATGTAATCTTTTTAGCAAGCTAATTTTGTGAAACGGAGGGAGTACATGTGTTCGCACACGAACACGTCACGCTAGAAGCGCGATACGCAAGACAATATAGCTGACGCTTTTGTAGACCCGAAATCCCGCTCGCCCGGGAGGGACCCGTCAAGGCGGCACGGCGGCTATGGGCTGCTCTAGGTCGGCCTGACCGCCCATAGAGCCTCGTGGATTCATAGCCTCCAACCTTAAAAAACGACAAAGAACGAGAAAAATATACAAGGGAGAGAGATAAAAATAGATGAACAAAAAAAATTTAGTAGATGTGTTTGTTCGATTGGTGTTAATTAATTCAATTGGCCGTCACACCTCATGTATATAAGAGGCGGTTGGACTTCCCGTGCAAGCAAAGTGTTTGGATTCACGTCCAAAACCCTAATTTGGGTCTAATTCGGATGGTTTGACCCGAACTTTGCAAAACTGTTCTGTCTAAAAACTGGCTGCACATTGCGGATCGTTTTCGACGCTGTAAACGACCTCCAATCAAAACCACGTACAAGACAAAATTGTTCGATTCGAAAAGACGAAGAACTTTCATGTTATGTTACGCTCTGTTTCGTCCAAATTTGGCCGAAGTTCCGAACTTGACTAGTACAAGTACTAGTTTCTTTCGTTCTTGTCTGACCGAAATTCCGAAATTGACTAGTACATGTACTAGTTATGCTATGTTTCGTTTTACTGAACATGACCCGTATATATATATTAGTTAGGATCATTATTTTGCAGACGTATTCTTCTAAGCCAAAACCGGTCGTCAACAACATGTCAATATATGTCTTGTCCTTAAGTAGCTAGGTATGCAATTTCTCATCCATTCAAGGATGCCTAGCTAGTATACAACATTCCGTGCCAGAGTGTGCGCCGCTTGATCCGCTTCATCTTGTGATTGTGGGAACGAAGGAGAAGGGTTTGGTTCTCCACACAAACCCGAACTCTCACATAACTACCCGATACTAAAAAACTAAAGAAAAAACTGTAAAAATTTACACGTGTACCTGTCCAAACCATTTCTATATATAGATATTTCTTCCGTGGGCAAAAACAAACAATTCAGTGCTGCAAAAGAAAATTTCAACCGCCAAAAACATGAGGTTTCACACAAGTCGCAATGATGGCAGTTTTCGATGAAAAGGTACACACACCACATCGAATTTTACATACCTAGTGTTCCCGACATGTGAAAAAAGTTTTTTGGCAGCTGAAGGTCATATGTGATCAAAGCAATTGGTCGGTAAGATATCCTCAATTAAGCCATGGAAATTTCTCTACTGATTGAGCTATTGCAGCACATGTACGGAGTACTTCTTAAACAAAATCTAGTCATTGGTAATTGAGATTCGTCACTGAACTGAAGTACACAAGGTCGTGCCATATACATGTCTAGATACAAGTTTATACATGTGAATATGAAAAAGTGCTAAAATATTTTGTATTATGAAACGAATGGAGTAAATGATATATGACATAATAAGAGGGGAATCGCCGGCCTACGTCGACGCGTCAGGGATTATCTGTTGCGCTTGGAGTCGTGATCGATCTAGCCAAGCGCCCTCCGTGCGACCCGTGCGCCTTTTTCTATCTTTCTAAAAGTCAGCTCGTGTCCCGTATACGAGGGGGATCGGACGGAAAGGATCCGCCCTGGCATCGTACGCGAGCGAGCGTGCGCGTAGTTTTTTTTTCTTTTTTTTTTTTTTTTTTGAGGGAAGCGTGCGCGTGGCTGAACCACGCTCGCACGGGGCCGATGCGGCATGCGGGATTCGGGCCTTAAGCGTTAGAAACCGTGGGCCTGACACCACCCGATACCAGCCTGATGCAGAGCCTGTTTTGAGATGGTAAGTATACCAGTAAATAATCTATTGTTTGACACAACTTTCGATTGTTAATGCTTCCATATTATGTTTCTTCGTAAGCAACATGTTGTGCATTGCTCTTAAGCTCTTCCCATTATAGAAAAAAATCGAAACACAAGTTTTTGTTCTTTTCTGTTGATTGCTTAAGATAACATAATCGAGTTATATTTTTGCTTACTTGCTTTTTTGCAAGTCATGCTATTCTTTAGAGACTTCCATGCCATTATTTCGACGGTATAATTTTATCATACATGTGCCTTTCCCAAAAGAATTTTGTTGATCAGAAAAAGGTAGATTATATTTCTGTTTTACATAGAGTTGTCCAAAACTCGAAATATGCATATTCCTTGCAACCAAAAAATCTAAATTATATTGTCAGAAGTTTCCGCAACAACGTGTGGGGTATTACGTAGTATAAACAGTACGCACATTTAATTAAAGTTGAGTGCCAAATGTAAATTATGCTACACATGGCACTAAGAAAGGAAGCTACATAGGCCAGCACGGAGGGGCGGAGCTCTCTGCATGGTAAGGTAAGGCAGCCACCCTACAATTGATTAATTTTAACTGCTTTAGACAATTAAGACTTACATATTCGTAAAAAACATTAAATTATTTTTACAACTTACCATGAGGGATGGGGGCGACTGCCCCCCCCCCCCCCCACCCATGCCCATATTGTGCTTGCGTCACGAGCTTTAGCCATTTATAAGTACTAGGTAATTGCCCGTGCGTTGCAACGGGGTAATAAATATATAGACCCATTGTGCATCACATGAAGTTGTACAAAATAATTAACCAAAATGTTTTTTCGTGTGTTTTCCTTATCGGTCTCACTTCCACTCCGCAACAAGGTATCATCTTAATCCCTCTTTGTCCGCTCATCATACGTTTCATCAAATCCATCAATGTTGTGTAGTTGCTTTATTTCGGTGTCATCCCACTCTTGATACACCCTCTTGTGCACACCAATTGACAACTCAAAAAAAAAACTTGTACATTTTATGTCCCCTCAGCTGCATCCAAGTAAATCGAATATTGGACCAAGCATCACAAACTACCTGAAATTGACGATTGTGGCTTAGAGGGCTACCAGGAAAGTCGGTTCCAAGTCAAACCAGAGACATACCTGTGAAATTACAAATCGTTCGTAGATAGAGGCATATCATCGTTGGTCACCGAAGAATTTCTTCAATGAAAGTAGCATGAACTTCACACTCAGTGTAAAATTATGTTACCACAAGCCTTCATGCTGCCCGATTCAATATCAACGCATCTCCGGAAGGAGAAGACGATTTTACCTTAACAAGAATAATTTCTTTTGAACTCCCAACAGAATCCTTACAGAGGTAATATATGTATATCCACTAACCTGATTTTGCAATAGACCAAAGAAACTGGAACATGATTCCTGATATTGCAAGTTCTATGGTACATCCTTTGGACCTTTGGAATTACAATATTGAAAATCACTCCATTATGAGGTTACAGCAGCAGCTAGACTAAAGTGGTCAAAAAGTAATATTTGAAGCCATGTGAGCTAAGAATTTTGTGAAACTATATAAAATACTTCACAAGTAGATGATAAACATTGAGATTCTTTATCACAGTTGCCCAAATACTTGGGCACGAACAAAGAAGTTAGATTAATAATTGCCTATGAATTATCAAGGGATCTGGTTTTTTCTACCAAGCCAATCACCACGATAAATAAAACAGGAAAGGAATACACATAGGTACAAAAAGGGGAACATCCAGCTTGGGTAATTAAATTGAGAAATATGGCTGCGCAATCCGTGGAGTACTTTTATTCTGTGAGAATAGAGGTACCAGTTTAGTATAACTGAAAATTGTATTATATTTTTTCCAAACACCAAATAGGTTGGACATCTTCTATACTCATACACATACAAATCCACACACCAAAAATATAAATCAAGGTCATGAGATAGTTTAGTTCGATGATTGAAGCTACGGAAAACCTATTATCATCCAACCTGAGAACACTGAGTAACTTATGTGCTTCCAACCATTCCTCCTGAAGCAATATTCTAAAATCATTCATGTACAGACTCGGGCAAACATAATATAAACGTTCGAACAAAAAATAGAATAATATCATCAAGCTACTTGCATGTATGTATAATTGCTTTTATTTCAATGCAATCTAGGAATATGTATCATGACGTTCACTATATATGAATATAGGCAAGAGTTCAGACCCAAAGAAATCATAACAGCAGAAACTTACCAAGTAAGAGAGAAAATACCTTGACAGCAGCAAGTTTTCAAATAAAGTCTAGAATCATCAGCCTCTGTGCCTACACTGACTCGCTTATCTGGTTTATGACTGTTCCCTGTATCTATCTCCTTTCATTTGCCCTTACCAGTGGATGTAAGGTCAATTTGAGTTGCAGGCAACCAAATAAGATCACTATTGGTTAGGCTTGATTATTGAAAGCCAGAGCATTGCTACGCAAACAATGATACCTCTCATAAAGCAAAGTCAAAAATTACATACTCCCTCCGATCAGGAATGTTTGTCGCAGCTGTACACATTTTTTGTACTATGACAGTATGATCACCGCGACAATCTTTTCCGGGCGGAGGTAGTAGTATTTTTTTTTACTGCATGAACGGTACACCCAGCGCTCCCAGATTGGTTTGCACATAAAAATGAAACAATTTGTTCTCCTGCAAAAGTGTAGGATGACAAAAAAAAAATCACCCAGCTGAAGACTGAAGATGATGAGATAATAAAATGAGTTGCTCAACAACTACACTCGTGCATGACCATCGGTGACATCCAAATTCCATAATTCAGCCATGTATTAGAACTCTGGAGGCTTCTTTCCCTCTAAAAAATCTGACAAATATCTACACATATGCTTTTGCAAGCGACATTCTAGACAGGGTATTAGACATAAATTCTATGAGTGAAAATAATTTGGAGCATGAAATTCAAGTATACTGAGTTTATTGTCTAGTGAGTGGACTCATTGGCCACCGGCGACATAATCGATCAGTCCCTGACTCAGGACCTGCTCTGAAGTATCATAACTTGAAGCTGAATCCTACAGGCAACCTATGGTGGAGATGTCTCCTACATGTTCAGCTAGAACGGTAATATAGCAAAGCTTTACCTTGCAAGTTTACCCTGTTCTAGCACCAAATCGATGCTGAGGAAACACAACTGTCGCTGGAGTGTTGCAAGCTCGCGCGTGGTCAGATGGAGTCGAGGAGAAAGGCGCAACAGTCGTCATGGAAGACTGCTGCTGTGATGGTGGGGGAGGAGAGCAGCCATTGAGGCAGAGAGGCGCGCCCGTGACAGCATCCATGAAGTGGGCGCCCTTGTGTCCCGCCAAGGACATCCACGGCTGCAGCCACGCACAGCAGCTTCAGGGCGGCGGGGTCGCCGCTGCCGGGGAGCGAGTCAAGATTGAGGACGGCGAGGAGCGGGAGGACGTGGACGGAGGAGGAGCAAGGGTTGTGGCGGTGATGCAGGGAGATCGGGGAGGACGTCGCGGTCGCACATCAAGGAAGGGAGGGCGGTGCATTACTGCTGGGAGGAAATTTCGGGGAGAAATTACGGGATATGGGCACTGCGGGTTAAAACGAAATTTGGCGATGCACGACGAAGCCATCGAGCGAAACGCTATGGATGACGGACGACAGAACCAAATATTCTTTTTAGGTAGTACTAGCACAAATGCCCGTGCGTTGCAACGGGAATATATTACATGCTTTTATCGAAATAAACATGACTCATGACCCATTATAGGTCCATGTCTTCTATCAATATGGCATTGCACCCATTTTTCGTTAATCATCATTTCCACCCTTGCCGACAATGGTCGCGGTATTTGCCCGATCACAACACGTCGGAACATGGTTCTTTAGTGTTAATAGTTAGGTGTCGATGCATCGGTAAAATATACATCGATTAAACATTAATGTAATTCGCCAGCGTGCCTCTCAAAATAAAGCTACATATGCATCACATGCAATCGATGGCTTCTTTGCGACAAATATACTTGCTTCCCTTCATGGCGATCACCACAAGCTTCTCAAGTTTTATTCACCGGAGCATATGTAAACATAATGCATGTCAAAATTTGAGTGTATACAACATATATCAGGACACTAAAATTCATATGCATGATGAAAAATGATGTTATTCACACTACCCGCAGTATCGACACCGCCCCTCTCCTCGCGTGTTGGAGTACCCTCGCCCTACCCTGATGGTGTCCTGCCTTGGGGGATGTGTGTCGTGCCTCGCCCCTCCCCCCCCCCCACCCCCTAGTATAAATTATGTGACTGTCATGTCACTCCAATTCATGTCCCTCCCGGCTTTCGGCTACGCTGTTGAGCTGGACGGCCCCCTCACTTGTAAAAAAATTGTGGAATGAAAATTGTTCAGGTGGGCAATTCGCCCCCGTTGTTTCCTAAAAAGCAAATGATGTTTCACAGAATGTCTTCACATTCCTCGAACATGGATTCTACCGGGTTTTTTCAAGAGGGGAATATATATTTACATTATATAGAATTCCAAAGAACAACACGAACGTAGATGTTCTAACAATCTCATGTCCAAACAGATTTGCGGACATAAATCATGGTATACTATACCTTTTCATCTTATCTTCACCAACTTGCGGCAAGTATGAGGAGCACGAGCTAGATGTGATTCTATGGGGAGTAAAGAAAACTTCGATGCTTACCTGCTTGAGAGCACAAGGACGACACCATGCCTGACTGTCCATCTCCAACTGATGGGCATCAGCGCCACCGTTGCACCGGCAGTATCAGACTGAGCGGGAAAACGGTGGACATAGGTAGCACGTAAGACCACTACCTCTCTCCCTCATGTGCAGGTTTAGAGCCACCTACCACACTATGCCCAACTCCATGTATGGGCACACTGGCAACCCACCATTGATCAGATTTGCCTGACGAAACAACACCACGACATAGACCGACGGAAGGCACACACAGTTTCAGATTCGTCCAAATCCAAGAACGACAAGTAGCCGTCCTCTTCTGCGCTCTGAGTGCAGCACCACAGATTGATCTTGGCACGAGCCATGGACGTCCTGGTGGAAATTCAGTGGCGCTCGCAGGTCGCGGCCAAATTGTCTTCTCACCGAAGTCCATCGCCACGCCGAACAAGTTGCCTCAGCAACGGACACCGCCGTTCAAAAAAAGCAACGGACACCGAGCCAGCTACAGCATCCTCGCGTCGCTTGGCCGGCGAGGCTACCGCCTCGCCGATCTCCTATCCGCCGAGCCGATCTCCTACATGGCTACATCCGCTCGCCGCTCGGCCGGCGAGGGTGCGGCGTGCCCTTCGAGTTCCCCTCTACGCCGAGCCCGTCTCTAGCACTCCGAAGTCCTCCCTTCGCCGAGTCGTGCCGCGATCGTGTGGGTTCGTCCTCCTGCGTGTCCACGGTCATCAGGATGATTCTAGGTCCGCTTGCGAAACCGGCAACCTGAGGCATCCGCAGGACTACAGCGACTGTTGTCCTGGGCGCGGCTCTTCCTCTTGCGAGATCTTGGTGTGCGCTGCGTCGCGGCGTCGCCGTTGACCTCTTCTCGGCTCTTCCTCTATGGAATCCTTTCCCCTGCTTCGCCGTCTGCCTGCTTGTCCTGTTTCGACGTTGTCGGGAAGCCTATTTATTGGACGGCTCTGTGGCCTGCTTCCACGATCAGTTAGAGTCCTGATCGAGAGGGAGTGTTGAATCAGCGACCAACAAAGGAGAGTCATGATCGAGAGGGGAGGACGAACTTACCAAAAGACGGAGAAAAAAAAGGTAATTTACAGGTGGCAGTGTGGGTAATTATTTACAACTTTAGAGGCAATTTTAATGACATACCAAACCAAACCGCGGAAGCCTTATTGCTTTTATTATTACTAGCAAAATATGCCCGTGCGTTGCAACGGGAGATGACAAATCAACATCACATAGGCGCAAAACGTAATTTCTCGTTGGTACAATTGTTGGTGTGTCGCACCGCTTTACCCTGGGCAGAAAAGTTTCCTTTTTCCAGAAATTATTACAAACAATTCTATTTTATGTAATTGTTCCAATTAATTGCAAAAACATCATTAACATATGACCGAGAGAAAAGGCGAGATCAAGCAAACCAAATTCAACAATAGGCGAGAGAACAAAACCATCTAAAATCTTATGCGGTATATTAAAGTCTCGCACCACAAGTACATGCCACAGGAATAGTCAGACCAAAGCAAACTTGAATCTCAGCTGAAACTTGCCGTATGCCACATATCTGAGTTTCTCATGTGACCTGAACATAGTACAGAAGGACTTGCATAGTGTAAAGTTTTTATGTGAAGGAACTGTAGTACTCCGTAATATATTTAAATCCAACTAAGTTATATAAGTTATATATAACAACATCAAAACATAGATTTGTTAATAGTCACAAGTCTCACAATCCAAAATCAGATAAATAGAGCAGATTTGGAGACCACGAGACCATGGATTTACTGCATGTCGACTCAATCAAGCTAAGAAAGAATAACACAATTGCTCGCTCTCGAGTCGGAGGAGCACTCGTACGCAGATGAATAGAGGAAGGCAGCTCCTGTGCCGCTTGAATAAGGCCATGTGGTCGGGAAGAACCGGAGATCGCAAGCATGACAGGCAGACGACAAACCTCTGATGGCCGGCGGCAAGCCGGCAGCACAGCAATGTCGCACAGGTAAAATCGCAAGCGCCCCTAGCTGAGCCGGTGGTGAAGTACCGCGAGGGTAGGGCTGGAGGAGCAGGGGGCGACGTCACGCACGCTCGCGATGGACGCCGACACCCGACGGCGCAACGCACGTAGCAGGGAGTGAGCGGCGCTCAAGTTCCTCGCGATGGACCCCATGAAGCCCATCACGTCGGCGTCGCTGAGGAACCTTCCTAGCGCCAGCACAGACCGCCATGTCTCCTAGCTTCGATTGATTCATGCAGAACGAATCGATGTGGGAGGATATATGTAGTCGTCACCCCGTTCATCTACTGCGCGCCCGACGACCGGCCGTCCAGTCGTCGATCTCCTCTGCCGCTCCGTCCCGGTCCACCTTCTGTACTTCCTCACCGTCCAGAAGGCTTCATGAAGCTTCCAGTACTGCCCCTGGAGCCCGCTATTCTCCAAGGAGGCCTGCTGCGCGTCCTTCGAGGCAATACCACCGAGGCATGCGCCTCCGCTTACGGCCTCACATCCAAGCTCTCCCTCTTCGGCATCCTCACGGTCTTCCTCGTTGGACCTTCTCGTCGTTCTCGATCTGGGCCGTAAAATTACTGCGCTGCATATCGAGCCAACGAAATTGAGAGGAACGAATAAAGTAGAACGAAGGTAATAGATCGACGGGGGCGCTTGTAAATAAAGGAGGGGTGGCGCGCACGGTTTGTAAGGGGCACGGTCTCTGTAAGCTTTCCAGCGATGTCCATGGAGGAAGTACTAAACGGGGAGAACCGGAGAAGTAGGAGAACGAATCGTTACGGTGGCACTTTAGTTCTTTACACGTAATATGTGATTTGGTGGGAGGGTAAAACGGTAAATAACAGACGGACGAACCAAAAAAGCCTTATTGCTTTTATTATTATAGCAAAAATGCCCGTGCGTTGCTACGGTCGTACAAATTTGTATCTAGATATGGGCGTGTCTCTTAAAGTGACAACACGAATCAAGAAGTTCAGTAATCCACACGTTAACAAATATGGGTTGTCATTTGAAATGACAAATATTAGTTCATGGCGGAAACACAATAGATTTGAAAGATAGGCAATGTCAACACAATAATAGTATTCTCTGTTTGATGGAAGTGGTCGTTCATCAATAAATCGAAGAAATTAAAACATGAGAGAAAGCAGAAAGGAAATCGTGTAGAAACCAATTCTAACCTTAATCCAATCAACTCACCATTAACTTTTTCTCTTACAAATGACTCAGAAATCCAATTTGGCACCCGGGTGCATATGCACCCGGTATGCTTTTCGAAATTAAAAAATATGAAAATACTTCAATAAAATCTGAAAAAAAATTGGACACAAACATACGCAAGTAGCAAACACTCGTGAAATTTTTTGACAGAAAATAACAATTTTTCTGCTCTGTACAAAAAAGACAAATTTCTGACAGTGTTCGTTACT
This sequence comes from Puccinellia tenuiflora, assembly GCA_012064385.1. Taxonomy (NCBI): domain Eukaryota; kingdom Viridiplantae; phylum Streptophyta; class Magnoliopsida; order Poales; family Poaceae; genus Puccinellia; species Puccinellia tenuiflora. The sequence continues at coordinate 495,244 of QRDG01001694.1, read as the reverse complement.
TGCATATGTTTGTGCCCAATTTTTTTTAAGAATTTTTCGAAGTATTTTCATATTTTTTAAATTTCGAAAAGCATACCAGGTGCATATGCACCCGGGTGCCAAAACGCCCCTCTCCACAAATGACTCTTTCTATACACAAAAGATATAACTAAGGTTTTCCATAAATCGTAATACCAGTCAGCTGGGATCTTCTAAAGTTTTTCTCTCCTATGTTGAACCTGCACCCATCTCACCTACTATGATGGGTTGAGGGAATCCAAAATATGAAAGGATGATGCCTGCTGATAGGCCACGCACGAAGTTAAATCTAGTGGAGTCGACATAAATTCGTCATCACTTGAACTGCAGCTGCCACCACGGCGTGCAACGAAATGCATAGCTATGAAGTTGATTATGTCAGTATAGTTCTTAATAATATATGCTCAACAGTGCTAACAATTGATACTATCTTCTGACATTGTGGTTCCAATAAATTCAGCTACAACTCCTCCGACGCTTGCTCCTGGGATCCCTATAAATTTATCAGAAAAACTCCTAATCCAGTCGATCAATCGACACCGGTAGTGTCGTGCCCTCATGCCTCTCACGCAACCGTACATGCTAGAGCAAGCCATGCTGCGTCCACGGCTGCTCTGCACCGACGCGGCAACGAAGGACACGCAACGACAAGCACGGCCAAGTAGCTGCCTGCCTGCAGGCTGCAGCTCTCCATTGCGGCGGTAGCATCGATGCATGGCTGATTCGTGCAATAGCGCAAGTGCCGCCGCCGAGGTACCACTGCCGGCCGGTATTGAAGGGCGTACGACGCGGACACCGCCAGCAGGAGGTAATTCTCCCGCGTCACCAGCTGCGCCAGTGTGGCCAGGACGACGAGCGTCAGGTTCAGCCGTTCAGCGTGCGGAGTAGATTCCCGGGGAGGCGCGGTTGAATCCTCTCGTGTGGGCGTCTCGGATGACCAGCGTAGGTTCTCGCCGGTGGAGAGGGAGGTGCGATCTTGGGGCGGCGCAGGAGATTTCTTTTTTAGACTGGACCATCAAGGGGGAAAACGCACAGATGCAGGATGAAGAAAGCAGGGGGAGGCTTGGTCGCTGCTTGGAGGAGAGACGGGGGAGAAGAGGAGTTGGTCGGTGGTGGGAGGGCCGCGGCGAACATTGGTGCAGGAGGAAGGGGAGGGGAGGGCGGTGTCTGCCGGTGGGCAAGGAGGCAGGGGGTGGACCGCCGGTGGAGAAGGAGCCAAGGAGGCAGGGAGGGGATTCATTGGCTTGACGAACCGTTATTTCACTTAGCGGTGGCATTGTCTTGTAAATAAGTTCGTGGTGGGAGGGCGAAATGGTAAAATTCCCGACGGACCGGAAGAAGGCTTAGTGCTTTTATTATTAGGTATAGATTAGGTATAGATATATAGATTTCCGAATTCCCGTCACCAGATTTTTGTTTTTCAGTAAAACGGGGATATCTCGGCTGTTCGGACTCAGATTGGGCCGAATTTTAGGTCTAGAACGATTGGCGGAAAATTCCCCACAACTTTCACGACCAAGCTTTTTTTATTTGACGTCGTCTTCGGGTCGGTACCGGGCCATCTTCAAAAATAGTTTTCAGACAGATTTCAGGAAAGTCCAATTCGACTCCAACAAGGTTTCCTTTTTGCACTCTTATCAATTTGAATCTTTTTTTGGACTTACCGGTGGCATAGGTGGGTAATTATATGCAACGTGAGGGGTAATTCGAACGACGGACCAAACCAAACCGCGGAAGCTTGATTGCTTTTATTATTAGGTATAGATATACTAGTAGCTGTGCACGTGCCAACGCACGTATTTAAAATATATAAATGTTATTTATAGTTTAGTGAGGTTTTTTGTTTAGTGAGTTTTTATTAGCATAACGATAAATCAAGACTAACCCGTGTAAGGTGTGCGACAACATACAATCCATACACGTTGCTTCTATTAAAATATGAATACACAAATAGCTATCATTTGCATGAATATAAAAATTTGAACACAATTCAAAGCAATAGTTGAAAAAATAAATTCTAAATAACATTATCCACTATGTATTATTTCATGAAGGTCCATCTCTTTATACGATCAGTAATTCCTCGTTCCAAGACAGAAATATTATTTATCTCTTCATTATCTCGATACTTCAGAATATGTACCAAAAATCGCTTTCTCGACTCAAAATCATCCTACATATGCATTATACAACAATGTTATATAAAGTTCATGTTAAAAGCGTGTGTAAATGACCATGTTCGGGAATAGTCACTATGGGTATCGGAGAAAATGACGCTTCATCATACCATGTGCGCATTAAATCAAAAACCAAATAACCAGACAAAGCACTGCATACATATAAGAAATGCTACATTGAGCGTTGAACAAATCAAGTAAGATTATATTTTAGTGAAAATCTTCATACCCGTGCGAGTTTGCCGGAACAACAGGGACTTTGTGTCCCCATTTGAAGATGTTGTCATTCCTTGTGGGGTGTGCCCGTTGAAGCTTAATGTTTATTTTATTGCAAAGTTCCATATTTTTCAATATGTGCACCCCCAAATCGGTCTCAGAAGCAGGTCCAAAACATAGACATTTTTTTCTTTTGATCCAAGATGAACAATTTGAGGAGGTCGTGTAATACAAATGTATAACATGTGATATCGAGCGAAATATACCTTCTCAAGAATATCTGACAAAATATCTCCTGTCCACTACTCCATGAAGTTTAACATTCTCAAACCACACGATGACCTGCTCGATTATGATAGAACTTTTATCATATTCAATAGAAAATAGCACTTAAATTTTTTGAGAATAAAGCTTAAATTATCAAATTGTACTAAACGGGCACCACCACCAGCTGACCATATATATACGGAAATAAAGTCTGAACCTGCAACCATGACTCAAATTCAACTTCATGCATTTAAAATGCGGGTCAAAGTGAAGCGAACTGGAAACCCAATAAAAAATTGACTGTGCGCTTTCTCTATCTGACTATCTCGATTTGTGAGTGTTTGGCATATACTCTCTACTACGTATATCTGAAGTTTATCTATCCTGCCATTGTTTTAATCTGTGACAGACAACTGACCATGTCCTGCGGGCTGCGGTCAAAGGGCTATACATGTCCTGAAATTATGCAGATATTCCAATCGTGACCTGAATCTAAGAAAAAAAGCAATTCCCCTCTCACTCTCAAGCTCACTCTGTCAGAGCTCACCACCGCCGCTTCCACTGCCTTCCCGCCGGAGCTGGGCATGACGCTCCCTCCAGTGTCTCCATGCCACCGTTCCCTCCCCGCGGAGACCGCGAGCTACGCCCTACCCTGCCTCCCCACGGCTGTCGCGAGCTCCGCACCTACCTTCCCTCCTTGTCGGGGCCGCGACAACCTGCTCGTCCACTGCCTTCCCTCCGGAGCCGAGCGTGACGCTCCCTCCACTGCCTCCCCGCCACCGTGCCCTCCCTGTGGCTACCGCGAGCTCTGCCCCTACCCTGCCTCCTCGTCGGGGATGCGACGACCGGCTCCTCTCCTGACTCGCTGCCGCTTGCGTTAGGCCAAGCGACAACGGAGGCGTGTACCTCGTATCCACCAGCCGCACGCGCATTGGAGGATCTACTGCACCGGATTCCTCCTCCCGGATCCCGCTGGACACGTGACGCCGGCGAGGACCCCCCGCTCCGGTGGGTTTGGCCAAGTACGCATGCTCGGTCGACGCCCTTCTCCACCTCGCTCGCGACTGGTAATTCATCGTCCCCCTCGTCTCGATTCTGCTCGATTTAGCTCATAATATTCAGTTGTTTATTTCTACAATAGCTTATTTTCTAGGATGCACCTAGGTCTAGATGAGATTATTTTCTGTATATTGCAATGACCTTAAGCCCCCTAATGAATAATAATCATATTTTTGAGAAGTAGTGGTATCAAATGTCATGTGAACTGGGATTATGTTGTGTAGGAACTTGAAATCAAAATTCTGTACGCAAGTTATTATGCTGGACTTCTACTACATCATCTCTACCTATTTTCTGGATGTTGTTAACTTTGATTATCCTATAATATGTTACCGTATATGCTTAAAAATGATGAAAACAAAAATTATTAAAAGTACCCAAAAGTCGATTGCTTTGAGTTATATTTGGAGGCGTACATCCATCTGCAGTCTGCTATTAATGCATATTTCAGTTTCCATGCTGCAACATTTGGATTGTTCCACTTATCGGAATTTAATTCCATGTGTTTGGATGCATATTGAATAAATCCTCCAGTCCTTTTAGTTGTAGCACCAACAAGTGAAAAAGTATTAGCATCACAAGTGACAAATAAGAAATAAAAATATGTAACCTCTTTGCCAGTTATCTCTTGTACTTTATTGTTCTCAGCTATTTCACTTGATTCTTCGCTAGTTTAGGCTGCAAAAAAGGCTTATATTATGAAACAGAGATAGTAGAACACAATACGCATACACAGCTAAGAGGAAACTCAACAGGACATTATGTGTACCATCAATGTTCATTGTATTGTCATGAGGCTCTAGAACTTCGCGATCGTTACCTGATAACAATTTTGTGGCAGCAATGAGTAAGACATAGCAAGGAACTGAAGTTATACCAATTAGAGAGGCATACAATTGAAACCTATTCACATGAGAGTAAGTACCAATATTCTTCTGTTGAGTTGAGGTGGGTCGCTATGTGCTATGGACACACGGTTGATAATAGTTCCGATGTTGTCCGTATGTTGGCTCTGGAGAGGCTGAGCCGGAAATAGTCTCTGTAGATGAATGAACCAGTAAGCGAGCAAATTAGGAACAAACACCATCAAAATTTTAGCTATTTGAATAAACCAAAAGAACTAACCTTGATTTTCAAAAGGGTAATCTGTGATACGTAGTGTGGCGATTGCACTGAGTTGAGGGTACTCATTTGTGTGAGTGTTGTGTGAGTGTCATTCGTCTTGTAAATCGTTCCATTTGGTACTCATCATTTTTGCGCAACCAATCTGACCCATCTTCGTCAACCATATTCCCCTTCTCGGCGAGAATGACTCTTTGGGAATGCACTGGGTTGGGTGCAACAACATCTGCTGATGTTTTGTTCTGTAGTTGGGTGACCGCTGATTGACCGGTAGCAGGCGTATCCAATACGATGTTACTCCCAATATTCTTATTTTGCTCGTGGACTTGGCGTTGTCGCATTAATATTTCCTGTCTATTTTGTGCATACCGTTCCCTTTCCTTCGGATTTTTGTTCTCATTAGGGTCTGAATAATAGAGGCACACACATTATTCTCTCGCAATAGAAGCGGTAAACTACGAATATTGACTTTGATTACCTGGTGGTACAGCCAGCTGTGTGTGTGTTCCATCGGCTGCGGTCATTTTTTTCAGTTTGTAAGCTTCATGCCATCTTTTATTAATCTCATCCTTAGTTTCTGAATACCGCTCTCTATCCCTCTGTCTTTTTAGTTCTTTAGGATCTACAGTACATCACACAGCCATACCAATTCCGTCAATCTTGTGAATAGCATTAATGTTATACAATAATATTTACTTCATATCTACTTCAATTCCACCAGAAGGAATCCAGAGTAGAGTTTGTATTTTAATTCATTATGCTATATGAGTTGGAAAAACGAATGCAAAAATTTGCGGCATGGATGAGGATGGTGTAGTGGGTAATTTTGTTCATCTAGATTCTTTGAATAGAGCTGATGCATTTGTCATTTTTTCAAGAGGCCTCATGCATATTATTTGACAGGGCATTGGCTCAGCTGATACAAATTCATCGCCAGGCCTATTTCACCATTCCTGGTACTAATTTATCTTCCTTTGCTAGGATAGGAATACTGCACTGTGTCTATGGATTGTAGGTTATCATGTTAATTTGGTTTTAATAAAATATTCATATTCATATTATTTGACAGGGCATTGACTATCCTGGTACGATGTCATCTTCCGATGCTAGGCCTATTTCGCTATTACGGGTACTAATTCATCTTCCCGTGCTAAGATATACTTGCACTGTGTGTCTGGTTTTAAGGTTATCATGTTAATTTTTTATTTCAATAAAATATGCAGAGAGACAACAATCAGAATCTACGGCTTGTACCTGCGTCGCCGAGAAGTTCGTTGGTGCGGACGTCGTCGTACGCACAGAGCATCTCAATGCAGGGTGAATCTGGACGGCATCTATGAATGGTGAGTCTGCACATGTGTTGGCGAGGAGCTCCTCGGCGCGGACGTTGCGTAACGCGGCGACGGCGCAGGAACGATGATGGCGGCGGCGAAGGCGCAGGAAGGATGAGGGCGGCGGTGAAGGCGCGGACGTCTTGTCGGATGCGTAGCACGGCGAGGATGCAGGAACGATGATGGCGCGGCGACGGCGCAGGACGATGACGCCGCGGTTGTCTCCAGTTTGATTTTGCTTTTTTTTCGGGTAGGGATAGAGATCCTATCCCGTTGATCGTGGAGTTTTTTTTTTTTTTTTCCTTTAGCGCGTACGTGGGTTTGGCAGAGTTTTCGTCTGCGCACCCAAATTGCTAAATGTACCCATGGTGCGGGTTACTGGTTGTTTTTGACTGTTAGATCCGAATTAGTGGGATGATCATGAGGCTATTTTTGGTCCGCTATGTTATGTGTACGTTAGGCGGGGTGGTTTTTGCGATGAATATGTTTGCTCTTTTAATAGTAGTAGAGATATAGAGAGTAGAGATTTAACACACACACGTTTTCTGACTTTGACTCTGTTAATCACTGCAAGGCCTAGCGCTCTCGCTTTCAGAGTCGATCGCAGTTCAGCATCAGGTGATGTAAGCTGTCTGAAGTCTTTGGCTGAATCTAGCCTCAGGATGATTTCTTGGCCCACTAGCATCTGCCTTCGGTATGTCACCAATGTAGTTTTTGGCCCAAACTTTTAAGTGTCTTGCTAGTCTTCTTAGTTTCAGATTCAATCTTTTGTATGGATCCAGTGGTTGGCATGGCATATTCCATGATTGTTCTACCACCGTTGAGTAGCCCTCGAGTAGCGTCTAAAAGCTTTCAAAACGGAAACGAGTTTGCGGCCTGAAGATCATATCTTGCACCAAAAGAAGTGGGCAGTGATCGGACATCGTGGAGGCTTGTGGCAGCAATTTGGAGGAAGGAAAAATATCATCCCACTCCGTGTTGCAAAAAGCATGGTCTAGACGCACAAGAGTACGTTGGGGTGGCTTGTTCATTACTCCATGTAAGCCTCCGACCAACTAGTGTGATTTCGCGCAACATGCAACTGTCTAGCACCGTTTTGAAGCGAGACATCCATCTTCGATTCACACTGGGGTTGTCCTTATCGCTGTCGTGCAGAATTAAGTTGAAATCGCCAAGAACGCACCATGGTGCTTGTGTTCATCATTACACTATTACATGGACTATACACCGTAGTGATGGACCAGGTTTGATCGGATCCGACATTTTTAAACTTAGCGGTGATGAAGAAGTCACGGATCGTGATGCCCGTGGCTATTAGGAGGATGCTATATATCCTACCAGAACAACATGCAACACCCCTCCTCTAGTACCGTCAGCGTGTAGCGCGGCAACACCATTTAGGCGACCACCTGTGATCTCGCACTGTTCGATGTCTGTGAGCAGAGACGGTTTCGATTCCTGAATCCAAATGATCGAGCAGCCGGAGGTGGCAACAAGATCTGCCACTATATCCCGCTCAGCTCTGTCGTTGAGGCCTCGGACGTTCCAACATATTATCTCTTAAGTTTTGGCGACATGGGAGAAGTTCACGACAAACTGCATCAACCTGATTGCAGCTGAGCTTACATAGGACACAGATAGCATCTTAAAGCTATCGATCCAAGACGTAGACTTGGGCTCTGAACTGACGGACCTATGAAACGACGATGACGACAGGCAGAGAGGCCGGCTAGGTAGGGTTGCAGGTGGCGCGGGCCATCTCCACATCAGCGCCTCGCCGTCGCTGCTCCATGTACGGCCCCAACCCATGCCCCTGCCCCTGTGCTGTGCTCCCCGTCCATCTCAGGGCCGGAAGGTCCCTCTCAGTATTTTCCTCCTTTCTTGGCTTTAATTGGTTACGGAGATAAATAGGCTACTGGAACTTGGAAGCACGAAAGATTTATTCTAGCCAGATAACCTGAAGTTAACATGAACTTGGAAGCAAGAATTATCTGGCTATTTTGTCTGTCTGCGGCTGTGCTATTCCTACCGCCATGACTAGTACGATGAAATGTTAATTCAAGGTGTCAGATTCAGGCCTCTGACCGTGCCCTATTTGCGGCTTGCACCAAGATCTATGTTGGCTGTGGGGATAAAATCCGGTTCTGGACTGATAGGTGGATCGACGGGGTTGCACCGGCGACCTTGGCACCAACTCTTTTCAAGTTGGCCTCTCGCAAAAACCTCCTGATCAAGGATGCTCTTTTCAATGGAAGATGGATGCGTGGGCTCCAAAAGATCAGTTGTCCCAATGATTTGGAGCTGTTTGTCATGCTTTGGCATAGGATTCAGATGGTGCAACTTACTGACCATTCTGACACGGTGGTTTGGAACCTGACTGCTAATAAGAAATACTCGGCAAGGTCAGCGTACGAAGCCTAGTTTGTTGGAAGACTTGAGTTGCCGGACTTGTGCAAGGTCTGGAAGTTGAAAGCCGAGGAGAAGGTTCGATTTTTCATCTGGCTCCTACTTCAGGACAGATTATATGGACCACAGATCGGCTGCAGAGAAGAGGTTGGGCTCACGACGACCGATGTTGCCTGTGCGACCAAACGCTTGAGACTGCGCAGCACCTGGCACTCAACTGCGTTTTCTCCAAACAGGTGTGGCATGAATTTGCGAGCTCTGAGCAGAGAGTCACCCACATTGCCACCTCTTCGGACAGCCTGCAAGGGTGGTGGACGCTTCTGAATCAAGGGCGGCAAGCAGAGGTTTCCGTGAAGAGTACAGTCTCTGTCTATGTGATCTGGAACCTTTGGAACGAGCGAAATCGGCGCATTTTCCAGAAGGTGGAGTTGCAGCCAAGGGCTGTTGCTGCAATGATCAATCAGGACGTCGCCAGGTTCCGGCTGGCGCATAGGCGGGTTTAGAGTTTTCTTTATGAGTTTTTTTTTGTCCAGTTTTTCCTTCGTGTATCCCAGCAAGGCTGGGACTGTAAAATTTTGTGTTCTCTCTTTTCCCTAATCTATAAAGTAAGGGAAGAGCTCCTGCCATTCAGTTCAAAAAAATGTTAATTCAGTCAGTAGGTAGGTGGTTCAGTCTGGATATGATCAGATTAAGCTTCACTGGTAACAAGAAAATAAATAATTTGTTTGCATCCAGCTTGGATCAATCCAAGGCAAGTAGTACTGGTACATTTAGATCTTCCCTTTTTATGGCTACATACCTTCTTCTGTTTATATTTTTCTTTAATTGTAAAACATTCTCTGACATAAGATACATCAATGTTACTTGTCGATTTCTAGCAGTAGTCTTATGTTCTTAACTCATTGAAGCCTATGTACAAGAAAGGAATTGTATTTCTTTTTCAAGTTCTCTTGTGTTAAGCACTTAAGCTGCATTTGCAAATTCATAATTGGCTTCATCTTTTCAGGACCCATTTTCTAAGTATTGGATGAATGAGGAGTTGAAGAGGACCATCGGAAAGGAACCTCTTTTCTCATCCCAGTGAGAGGGTTAAATGTTCTTATTCATTTTTTCGATAAAGAGCGCTTTATTAGACTTTAACCAGTTCACATCAAGGTGATACAAACCAGAAATGCCCACACCCAGCCTCTGTATATCTAAATGCACGCAGCCAAAAGAGAAAGGGGTCGGAAGAAAGCATCTAACTGGGAGGAAAAAGTCTCATAGGAAAAAAAGTGTCACATGCAACAAAAACGTAATCCTATGGTGTTGTTGATGATGATGGTGGTCCTATATGCAGATTATACTGCCACCCATGCCAGGTAAAAACATCTCTCGTCACTTGCTCCAACCGCAAGCAAACCTTCGTAAACAGGTCTCGGTGTACCGGACTCTGAAGAATAGACCACTCCCGGAGATAATGAGCACAGCGGAAGATCACTTACATAGGAGAAGACAATTTAGCGTTGAAAACCCTGTCATTTCTACATAGCCAAAGCGACCATAATAAAGCGATTGCTCCCACCCAAATATGTTTTCTAAACATGTGATCTAAACCCTACAACCGGTTGCCAAAAATATTAGCAACAGAGCTAGGTGGATACAGGTTCGAAGCCACTTGGATAGCAGACCATATAGAGCACGTAAACTGACATTCAAAGAACAAATGTTTGATACTCTCATAATGATGACAGAACACACATTTTGTGCTTCCTTGCCAGTTCCGCTTTGCCAGGTTATCCTTAGTTAGGATCACCCCTCTGCGAAGGTACCAAGTAACGATTTTTATTTTCAATGGTGCCTTCATTTTCCAGAGGTGTTTATTGTTTATTGCTGGCATATCCGAATGTACAAGTGCATTATACATATATCCCACTGAGAATTTACCATTGTTGAGTAAATTCCATCGGAATTCATCACGTTCTGGTATCAAATAGATGTCGACCAAGCGCTCCTGAAGAGCTTGCCATGAGGCCAGTCTTAATCCAAGTAGATCCCGTCTAAAAGACACGTTCGGTGGGGAAGAACCCAACACATGTGCTATTGAGTCACTCTTGTTACGTGCAATATTGTATAATGCTGGATATTGTTCTCGAAGAGGTGCATTTCCCAGCCATGAATCCTCCCAGAACCTTATCTCCGACCCATCTTTTAGACGGAACGATCCATATCGAAAGAACTTAGTCTTTACCGACATAAGACATGCCCAAAAATGTGAATCCCCTGGTTTCCACGTCAATTGGGATACAATTTTTGAGCCCGCATATTTCTTCCTCTGGAGTTGTTGCCACACCCCATCCTCAGTTAACAGCTTGAAAAGCCACTTACTAAGTAGTGCGGTGTTTTTTGCCTCTAGGTCTTGGATACCTAGGCCCCCCCTGGTCCTTTGGTCGACAAAGTACACTCCATTTTTTTTAGAAAAGGGAATTTTATTACTCCCAGCCTCTGCATCGAGTGATGCACACAGCCGTTTATGATTTAGTTTGGTAGCGTAAAAGTTCATATTACATCTCAGAAATCACCCAGATTGAGACAAACCTCAACCAAACCTGACTAAGATAAGTACAACTACGCAAGTTGACTAATATGCTGCCAGGTAAGTCGGGAAGTACACTCCATTTAGCCAGCCTATATTTCTTCTTCTCGTAGTTCCCTTGCCAAAAAAATCTCGAACGGAAGTAATCCAAACGCTTGAGTACTCTTTTCAGTATTTGGAAAAAGGACAACATGTATAAGACCATATTACTAAGGACCGAATTAATTAGTACTAAACGCCCGCCAACTGAAAGTAATTTTTCTTTCCAGCTGCTAAGTCGTTTTTCTAAACGTTCGTCAACCAGTTTCCATTCGGCATTTGTGAGTCTCCAATAATGAATCGGTATCCCCAAATAAACCATGGGAAACCGGCATTGCTGGCAACCAAATAATTCAGTGCACTCAGCAATATGGTCACTTGCTTCTCTAAAGCAAAAAATGTTCTCCGAAGCAAATGTTCTTATTCATACCAGAAATATTGATATCTTAGCACAACTTAATTATTTTGTGCTACCAAATTATTTGGCACAATCCCTATCGTTATTCAGAAAGGAAGCAAAGCTGTATCTGTTGGCCGAAAGATCCCCATGGCTGTATTGTTCAGGTTCCGTTTCAGTTTTTATATTTTATCAATTGCATGACGTTGCCAATTAAGTACTGCAATTTGAGTACCATCGTAAGTTGTGCTGTGCATGGTATCGCTGTACATGACGTTGATGTACATGGCGTCGCTGTAAGTTTGCTGTTTGAGGGTGTGATGGCGCTGGAGTAGGAACAATATATTTCAGCGTTGTTGTGCATGTCTGGTCAGATGTGATGGCGCTGGAGCATGCATGGCTGCCCAGGCGTATGCGGCTGTTTGCGGGCTGCCGCGCAGTTCTGCAATAATTTTAGCCGCAAACTCCCGCAGTGAAGTGAGGCACTGTCCCGCTTCCAGTTTGCCGCATCCCGCCCCGCTTGACAGCTGACGGCTAGGGATAATGGCTTGCTGCTCAGACTGTTACAAACACAGACTAACTCTTGTGCTCATCAAGCCTGCCGCCGCTCGTTAACATAGACTAACACTAAACTGGTGAATGGCCATACCTTTGGTTCAGGCTTTGCACTTGTACTCATTCGACTATCAGGGCGTGTTTGAGCACCTCAGCCAGGCCCGCTGAGTGCAAATTTTTATTGTTCGGTTTCCTGGCCCAGCGAACGTTGTTGCATAGCACGGCCCCGCAGGCAGGCATTAACATGAAATAGGCTTTCGCTCTGCTTTATAAATAAAGCACAACCAACCAAACGATACAAGACGGTGGGGAGATCCCCAAACAAGCAAGTCAAAAAAGAAAACGGCAACAGAGAGGGGGCAAACCACCATCTCGAAGCCGAAGCATGAAAACAGAAGATGCCACAACTGACATGGAGCAACCTAGACTACCGAAGAGGTCGAGGAAGCTTCACGCCACGAAGATGACTCCATCATGTTGCACCCGAATGAGACCTAGGTTTCCCGACGACGCCCCCAGGAGGGTAACGATGCAACGCACCGCCGTCGCCGAGCTCACAAAGACGAGCTTGGGTTTTCACCCGAAAGCCAGTCACAGGAAAGATACCCACAACGACGCCCCCAAGAGGGTAATGACATCCGCGGGTATCAACGTCGCCGGCGCCAAAGCACGGAGCTTTCGCTCGGATCGTCACCCGTGCCATCAGGGATACCACCATGAGGCCTCCAGATCTTGACCGGGGTGCCGCCGCCGAAGAGCTGGCACCAGGACCACCCGCTGTCGAACCCCTCACACCCACGTGACCAAAGGGAAGACCACCACCGCCGTCACGCTGCCTGCCGGAAAGCACCCGTGCAGCCTCTCCTTCCGGGGCCGCCGCCCCGGTGTCCACGACCTCCACCCGAGGGATCAACAAGTCGCGAAGTCAACGTGACGGACAAGTGAGGCTGTCGACAGATCCAGGCCCGTGAGAGCGACATCCGCAACCAATAGGAGGAGATCAGCCATCCTCCACCGCGCGAGGCGGTCGCCGACCGGACGTAGTAGCAGAGCCGGTCAGTCCCAGATCAGCCCCGCCTGGGCCAGATCAGGCCGGACTAGCCTAGCCACCGCGCTGCAGCGCCAAGGTCGCAGTTGTCCCCCTGCAGGTAAAGCTTCCGGACGGACACAGTAGTCGGGCCGCGTAGAACCAGATCGGGCCCAAACGGGCCCAGATCTGGGCTAAGCCACCACGGCCATGGACGCAATCTGGCCGCAACCCACCTCTGTCGCCGTTGCTGTCCTCGGTCGCCGTCGCCGTTGAGCCGCCGCTGCCATGACCGCTGGAGCGCCACCATGGCCCTTGTCGGCTAACCATCGAGACGGAGCACCGTTGCGCCGCCCGGGTAAGCGCCGCCGCCACCAGACGCCGCCGCCATCCGCCAAGCCCGCCCGCACGCCGGCCACCACGCCACCGCCGGAGCGGCCACGCCGCCACGCCCCGGCCCAGCGCAGCGCCCCCGGCGACGACCTCGACCCGCGCCGAGCTCCCCGCGCGAGGGAGAGAGAGAGAGATGCCCCGCCGCCGCCAGCGCCCGGCCTTCGGCCGGCGGCGCCGTCCGGCGGCGGCGAGGAGAGGGGAGGAGCGGTGGAGGGGAGCTGGGAGGGGACGCCCGCGCGGGGGGTGCCTAGGTCGCGAGAGCGGGAGGTGGGAGGGAAAGCGTCTGAACCCCTTCCGTTTGGCTTCGCAGGCAGGCATTGGAGGAACAGTTTATTCGGCCATTTTCGCGTGGCCAGGCCCTGACGATGAAAGTTTGCCAACATGCGTCTCCTGACCACCCTTAAACTATCTCTTAAACTACTCCATATAATCTTCATAACTATACTTTGATTGAAAATAATTTGTACATGAAATATGTACATGTCGACCAGTAGATACTATTCCTGTTGTTGGTTTCAAGTTTGTCGTGTATAACTTTTGAATTTCGGATCAATGTTTGCCCTTTCTGAACACATTTTGTCAAATCCGTCGCACCTTGGTCGACCATTTGAAATTTCCTTTGATGAGTAGATTCAAACCCGCAGCGCGACGCGGCGTGTCGTGACGAGGCGAGGCGTGGTGAGGCGGGCGGCGGAGGAGGAGCGCGCGTGTGGAACGCCTCCCTTCACCTCACACCAACTCATACTAGTGGGAGATGAGCTCACCTTATAAATTGGTGCAACTCTCTCCCAACTAGCCGTGTGGGACTAAACTCCCACCACTTCCCTAGCTAGCATGGGTCTTTAGGGATTTTCTGAAATTGTTAAATGGGCCTAAAGCCCACCCTAATATTTCAACACTATGCAGCAGTCGATGGGTATGTCTCGTACGAGCTTTACCGTACGATTAAGAGGTTGGAGAGGAGCCTCCAACACCAACCCTGCCCCGGTTGCCTAGCGAAACAAACATCGACGATGAAGCGGAAGGAGGTGGACGACGACGATGGCAGTGACGACGACGACTCTGGCTGTGAGGGCGGCCGAAAGTAGGCGGCACGTCACCAGGGCCGGGGGACGGCATCCAAGGTGGGCGAGGCTAGAACATCGTCGACGACGGCTGGAAGAATGGTTGCTGGAACTGGCTGGGCGGACGACTCTAGCTCAGCGGACGCTGACTCGAAGGACGGTACAGGCTGTGAGGGGCGATGGGGCAGGGCCGTCGTCGTCGTCGAACGTCAACGACGACACCAGCAAGTGGCGGCGCCGGCCGGTGGTGATCGCGCGCGGCGCCGCGCGCACGCCGGCCTACAATATTATTACGGGGATCTCGATCTTTTGTTGTCGATCTGCTTATATATGTTAATGTATAGAGGCCGGTAGTACTAGTATATATAGCTAGCAAGCATATGATGTAACACTATGTGCACGATGGATCGTGATCGATCTCTGTTTCTATTATTTGTCTATATATATGATGCATATGCACGTGTGTTTTGCGTCCATCGATCAATCGATCTGTTCATATAGACAAGCTTAGTGGCGGTTGAATTTATAGGTTGTCTCGAATATTTACAAATTGCGACGGTCACGAATATCGACCGTCGAGAAAATATTTCTAACCGGCTAGTATTCTTAGCCGTCTCCAATGTACACACAATTGGAGACGGGCACGAATAAAAACCATCTCAGCGATCATTGGAGACGGCACACAAATTTCAGCCGTCTGAAGTCGTCAATCCGAGACGGCTCATTATATATTCTATCTAACCGGCTCTAGGTTCCGTCTATGAAAGCCAAGTTTGTACTAGAAATCGGTTCCGCCACCAGCTTCCTCTTAGCTAGAGGAGTGGTTGTTGCAGTGGACCATGCTGGTTTATCTCGTTGTGTGAGGTGTGGTGGCCGATTGGACCTCTTGTGGTACCTGAGAGGCCTCAAGTGGAAGTCTTGCTTGACGCCGTTGGTTCTAGCGATGGCGGCGCTCCTGAGAGTCATTTCCCTCCGTATAGCCATTGTCGTGGGTTTTGCCCTCTCCACCTTGGCTTCGGGTCAAAACCTTGGTCCGGTCTGCCGGCCTGGACGGTGGCGACGCTTCGGCATCGTTCTCTTCTTAGAGCATGTATAATAATGGGCTTATAGCCCGCCTACGTGGCGTTTTTGCCTATGTGGAGGAGAGAGACATAAAAAATTAGAGGGAGTGGGCTCTCATGCAAGAGTCAAGCTCTACGCGTGCTCCTAGGCAAATTCAATAAATGTAAGGAGAGAGATAGAGAGAAAATTATGCAAACTATTATTTTAATAGCCAACCTTATAGCCCACCTTATTATATGAGTCAACTCTAATATTGGCTATACGTGACATGGCAGCCCCTTATAGCCAGCAGCCAGCTCTATTATTAACCTTGCTCTTAAAGACGCGGTCCTAGGGTCCTTGGGTCTCTTCAGCTACTAGTTCCGATTATTTTTTCATCGATGTTTGCAGTGCTGCCAAGATGTGGTTTGCTTTCTCGACGGTGCCTGAGTCTAGAGTCTTTTCTTTCTGAAAAAAGTCTATTTTTCGTCCTCAAACTTTCCTAGAAGTTCACTTTTCGTCCTTAAACTTTCCTAGAAGTCCACTTTTCCTTTTGAACCGACCACTAACGCGGTTTGCTTTTCACATGGACAAAACCTGGCCAAAACGCAAATCTCAGCCGAACAGAACCCGACCAAAAAAACCGGACCCGACCAACAGGATCGAACCAATCTAAATCCAAGCTATCGCTCGCTGTCGCCTCGTCCTAGCTAGCTGTCCCCACTCATCCTCCTCGGCTCGTCGTTGTCGCCGTTGCCGTCCTCCTAAGCCCTCTCCGCCAACAGCGCAGTGGATCCTTTCCTTCGCGGTCAGTTCGTCGTGCCGTTCATCTGCCTATCGGCTGACATGACTCCGACGCAGCGGCGGTCGTTCGCCTCATGGTAGTCATCCTCCTCTAGTTTTGCCACGAAGCCGAAGGCACGGCTGTAGTATTCCTCATCGTCTCCATCCGCCTCTCAGTCTGCAACTGGGCTAATGGTGTTGATTTTGTCCTCTTGGCCGTGCGCTCGTCCGCCACTCGCATGCTGCCAGGCTGACAGGCCGACCATGCGGCTGCCTTCCTCATCGCCATGCCGCTTGTCCGCCTTCCGTGTGCCAAACTCAAGCGTTCTTCCCCATCGTCACGACAATGAGCTGCCCTCGTAACTGTGTGGAAAACAAGATAAGAGTCACTAGTGGAAAAAGGGGCATCCATTCTGCCCTTTTATCCCGCAACAATAAAGAACCGGGACCAAAGGGGTCATTGGTCCCGGCTCCATCGGCCCGGGCGCTGGGGACCATTCGTCCCGGTTCTATTGGGACCTTTGGTCCCGGCTCGTGTCTGGAACCGGGACCAAAGGGTCTGCACATGCGGCAGCAGCCGTGGGACCCCTGGCAGGCACCCTTTGGTCCCGGTTCCAGCCACGAACCGGGACCAAAGGCTCTTCCCTGCCTATATCATCTTCCACCCGAACTCCACCACCATTTTTAGCTTGAGTTCATCAACATTTTCTCCTCCATTTCCACTCCATCACTCAAGTTAATCCCCATTTTTTTTCACCATTTGTGAGGATTGAAGGCACCCCATATATTCAAGGGTTAGCAATATCATCCTTTTCTCCGAAGTTGCAACTTTAGCTCATTTCATTGCTAGTTTAGCTCATTTTATGGTTTGTAGTGCAAGCAAGGTGTTTGATGAAATGCCTAGCTAGAGAGTTTAATTTTTTATATGCATTTTGAGCTCAAATTAATTTATTATTTGTGGATTTTAGTGTCGTCC
This sequence comes from Puccinellia tenuiflora, assembly GCA_012064385.1. Lineage (NCBI taxonomy): Eukaryota > Viridiplantae > Streptophyta > Magnoliopsida > Poales > Poaceae > Puccinellia > Puccinellia tenuiflora. The sequence goes on along the minus strand of QRDG01001694.1, from coordinate 477,798 downwards.
CGTCCTCACCGCCGTCGATAGCCCGCGTCGTCCCGTCACCAGCACCACCTCGGTGAGCTTTTTTTCTTTATCTTCTATTTTAAGAAAAATGACATGTATGATTTAAAAGCATATTTATTTCTTGTATATTTTTCTTATGTTTTTTTTATATGTATAGTATCATGGTTTTGATATCCGCCCCCGTCGGCCCTCGTCCGGTCTATGATTCGGATGTGGTATATTTTCATAACTATTTGTTTCATTTCGTGTTTAAAACAACTATACCTACCAACTTGACATAGACACTTTTATCTAGGAGGTAGTTGAACCGGAAATTCCAACCGACCCTATTGTCGAGTTTTTTGTAAAAGAAAACAATGATTTGAAAGCAAAATTGGAAAGAAGTGAAGATCTTCGTCTGCAATGCCTAGAAGAGAAGATGAAATTGGAGTTGAAGCTTGCCGACATCATCGATGAACACGAGTTCAAGCTTGCCGACGTCGCACATGCCCATGAGATCAAGATGGATGCAATGCGCTTGAAGATTAAAAAGATTAGAAAATATGCCATTAGTCAGGAGGCTTGGTACCATTATGTTGTTGGTTCAGTAGTTACCTTAGTTGCGATTTTGATCGCATTTGGTGTTGGATTTAAATTATTTAGATAGTTGTATGTTAGTTTCAATTAATGTATGTTTTATGAGGACTATGCATTACAATTACTTTACTTTGGTTTTAATGTGATGAACTTGTATTAATTAATTTAGTCACTATTATATACTCTTGATGTAGTGCAATAGTTTTTGATATATTTATATAATGCAGATGAGCCGGCAATGGATGTACAGTGACCGACGATTTTCCGACTATATTAATGGCATGCATTATTTTCTCCGTGTGGCTGAGAAAAACAAGCCGTCGAATGGTTTTATTTCTTATCCATGTAGTGTCTGCAAGAATATGCAGGATTACTCTACCTCAAAAACCATTCACGTCCACCTGTTGCAGCATGGTTTAATGTCCGGTTATAATTGTTCGACCAAGCACGGAGAAAGAGGGGTTATAATGGAAGAAAATGAAGAAGAAGAGGATAATGACAACTATCCTACGTTCACCGAAGACGGTGATACTGCAATGGGGGAAGACGAAGCTGAAGAAGAGCCCATTGTTGATGAGCACGATGATGATTTTGGTTGGGCCATTCTTGATGCACAGATAAATAGCGGAAGTGAAAACGAGAGGTTGAAGTTGGAGAGCATGTTAGAGGATCACAAGAAATTGTTGTACCCAACTTGCGAAGATGGCCAGAAAAAGCTTGGTACCACGCTGGAATTGCTGCAATGGAAGGCAGAGAATGGTACATCTGACAAGGGATTTGAAAAATTGCTGAAAATAATAAAGAAGATGCTTCCAAGGGATAACGTATTACCCCCCAGTACGTGCGAAGCAAAGAAGGTTGTCTGCCCTCTAGGATTAGAGGTGCAGAAGATACATGCATGCATCAATGACTGCATCCTCTACCGTGGTGAGGAGTACGAGAATTTGAATGCATGCCCGGTATGCGGTGCATTGCGGTATAAAATAAGGCGAGATGACCCTGGTGATGTTGAGGGTGAGCCGTGCCCTAGGAAGAGGGTTCCTGCCAAGGTGATGTGGTATGCTCCTATAATACCACGATTGAAACGTTTGTTCCAAAACAAAGAGCATGCAAAGTTGTTACGATGGCACAAAGAAGACCGTTTGAAAGACCTGATGTTAAGACACCTCGCCGATGGGTCGCAGTGGAGAAAAATCGACAGTGAGTTCCCGGAATTTGCAGCTGACGCAAGGAACTTAAGATTTGGGCTAAGTACAGATGGCTTTAATCCTTTCGGGGAGCAGAGCTCCAGTCATAGCACCTGGCCCGTGACTCTGTGTATTTATAACCTTCCTCCTTGGTTGTGCATGAAGCGGAAGTTCATTATGATGCCAGTGCTCATCCAAGGGGCGAAGCAACCGGGCAACGACATTGATGTGTACCTGAGGCCATTGGTTGAAGAACTTTTACAGTTGTGGCGTGACGAAGGTGTACCTATGTGGGATGAGCACGAACAAAAGGAATTTGACCTACGAGCGTTGCTGTTTGTAACCATCAATGATTGGCCTGCTCTTAGTAACATTTCAGGACAGTCAAACAAGGGATACAATGCATGCATGCACTATTTAGGTGAGACTGAAAGTATACATATGGGAAACAAGAATGTGTACCTGGGGCATCGGCGATTTCTTATAAAAGGGCATGCCGTAAGAAAGAAAGGCAAGCATTTCAAAGGTGAGCCAGATCATCGGACGAATCCTAAATTACCTAATGGTGATGTTATATATGACATGGTCAAGGACTTAAAAGTAATCTTTGGAAAGGGTCCTGGCAGTCTATCTGTTTCGAATGACGCTGATGGACACATACCCATGTGGAAGAAGTGCTCTATATTTTTGGAGCTACCCTATTGGAAAATACTGGAGGTTCGCTCTGCAATCGACGTGATGCACGTGACGAAAAATCTGTGCGTGAACCTACTAAGCTTCTTGGGCGTGAATGGGAAAACAGAAGATACACCGGAATCACGACAGGACCACCAACATATGCACGAACGAGACGACCACCTGAATCCAGATAAGTATCAAGGTCTTGCGAGCTACGCTCTTACCAAAGAAGATAAGGAGATCTTTTTTGAAGTCCTGAGCAGTATCAAGGTCCCGTCTGGTTTCTCGTCGAATATAAAGGGAATAATAAACATGGCATAGAAAAAGTTCCAGAACCTAAAGTCTCATGACTGCCACGTGATTATGACACAATTACTTCCGATTGCATTGAGGGGGCTTCTACCGGAAAATGTTCGAGTACCCATTGTGAAGCTATGTGCATTTCTCAATGCAATTTCTCAGAAGGTGATCAATCCATTAACTCTACCAGGTTTACAGAGGGAGGTGGTCCAATGTCTTGTCAGCTTCGAGTTGGTGTTCCCACCATCCTTCTTCAATATTATGACGCACCTCATAGTTCACCTAGTCGAAGAGATTAATGTTCTCGGTACTGTATTTCTACACAACATGTTCCCCTTTGAGAGGTTCATGGGAGTCTTAAAGAAATACGTTCATAACCGTGCTAGGCCTGAAGGAAGCAGCTCCAAGGGCTATGGAACAGAGGAGGTAATTGAGTTTTGTGTTGACTTTATTCCTGACCTTAAACCGATCGGTGTTCCTCAATCGTGCCATGAGGGGAGACTGCGTGGAATAGGCACGCTAGGAAAAAAAGCAATAATGTGTAAGGACTAGGATTCTTTCAATCAAGCACACTACACAGTTCTACATAATTCCATCTTGGTGGCTCCGTATATCCAGGAACATATGAATATTTTACGCTCTAAATGCCCGGAGCAGCTGGAGAATCGATTGAAAGAGAACACATGAAGACTTTCAGCGGATGGTTGCAAACACGTCTCATTAATGACAACACTGTTGAAGAACAATTATACTTGTTGGCCAAAGCACCATCGTCGACTATATTGACTTTTCAAGGGTACGAGATAAATGGGAATACATTTTACACGACCGACCAAGATAAAAAGAGCACCAACCAAAACAGTGGTGTCCGCTTTGATGCAACAAACAACAATGGGAAAAAGGACACATATTATGGTTACATAGAGCAGATATGGGAACTTGACTATGGACCTTCTTTCAAGGTACCTTTGTTCAGGTGCAAATGGTTCAACCTGGAAGGCGGGGTAAATGTAGACCCGAAGTACGGAATGACTACGGTGGATGTAAAAAATCTTGGGTACGACACCGAACCATTCGTCCTAGCCAATGACGTGGCTCAGGTTTTCTATGTGAAGGACATGTCTTCCAGACCGAAAAAAAGAAAAGATAAGCAAGCGAATACATCATACGATGAGCCAAAGCACCACATAGTTCTTTCAGGAAAAAGAAACATCGTAGGAGTGGAGGACAAGACGGACATGTCGGAAGATTACAATAATTTTCATGAAATTCCCCCCTTCACGGTTAAAACTGACCCAACCATCGCGTTGAATGATGAAGATTGTCCATGGTTGCGGCGCAATCAGAAGAAAGGGACACACACGAAGAAGAAAGGGACACACACTAGATAGGGATGTTGGTGGTGATGTGTAATAATGTATTAAACCTTTTATCAAATGCACACGGTTTCACCTGACTTGTGATTACCTGCATATCAAATGACTTGTATTCGGTCGATGAACTGAAGGATTCCTAGATAGAACAAAACACACGGTTTCACCTGCATACAGCCCAACAGTGGCTCGTGAGTGCCTGCATATAAAATGCACTGTTGGACGTATGCAGGCGAATCCGAACGATCCGTGTGCTTCTTTCGAGCGCTTCTGAGCCGTTGGATCTCAAGCAGAAGATATGGCACACATATCAACGCTCCTTTAGTCCCGGTTCAATCTACCAACCGGGACTAAAGATGAAGAGTTGCCCTGATCTTTTAGCTATAAATACCAAACATGATCGAGGAGGAGATGAAGAACAAGAGTACGGCAACAGCGGAGAAGAAGCTAGTCAAACTAGTCCGGAAGGCAAAGACCGAATACAAATCATTCGGTTTCTTTCGAGCGTCTACCTTTGCCACCGAACCCAATGGTTGGATTTAGCCTACCTGCTGGCATGTTCCCTGGCATTATTGTGTTTGTCCTTGTTCACCGGCCAGCCATTGGAGCCACCTCCTGTAGGTCGGTGAATAAGGACAACACAACGACGCTGTTGGAAACACAAGCCCTCAGGTAGGTTGAATCCAACCACTGGATTAGGGTGACACAATGATGAATTACCGAGGAGGTGGGAGTGGTGGTGGTGGAAGTGGTAGCCATGCCCCTCGGTCGGATCCAAGCAGCTGGAAAAAAGTCCAACCTGTCGATCTACCCCTTTGACCGGCGCCAAGAGGGGGTAGACGCATTAACTTTTTTGTTTGGTTGTGTTAGTTTGGTACATAGAACCAATGTGAACCAACGATCCGTGTGCTAGCTATCCAACAGCTCAAAAAGTATGCTTTAAAAATATACAGATCATTATTACAATTTTTAGATAATTAAATCAATAGGTATTGGAACATTTTAAAAGAAACTAGAAAAAATATGATTTTCAAATAATAAAAAGAAACTAGAAAAATAAATAATAAAAAGATAATGATTTTCAAATAATAAAAAGAAACTAGAAAAATAAATAATAAAAAGATAATGATTTTCAAATACTGGAACATTTTAAAAGACACTAGAAAAAGATATGATTTTCAAATAATAAAAAGAAACTAGAAAAATAAATAATAAAAAGATAATGATTATATGACTTTTTAAATAATAAAAATAAACTATAAAAGAAAACAGAAAAAGAAACAAAAAAGAAACCAGAAAAAGAAAACAGAAAAAGAAACTAGAAAACAGAAATAGAAACAAAAAAAGAAAACAGAAAAAGAAAAAAAAGGCCTTTGGTCGCGGTTGGTAACACCAACCGGGACCAAAGGCCCGCTGGGCTTCGCGCGCATATTTTCGCGGCCCGGGGGGACCTTTGGTCCCGGTTGGTGTTACCAACCGCGACCAAAGGGTCTTTGGTCCCGGTTCGTGGCTGGAACCGGGACCAAAGGTCCGTTCCGCGTCGTTTTGGGTGGTTCCCTTCTTCTTTTTCCTCATTCTCTTCTCCCGAACACCGATCTCTCCCCCTGCCACCAGGCTGCGCCGCCCTCCGCCGTGCTCCGCCACCGCGTGCTCCGCCCTCCCTCTGCCACCGCCGCCGCGTGCTCCGCCCTCTGCCACCGTACGCAGAAACCCTAGCCGAGGCACGCCGCGCCGCTGCATCGCCGTCGAGCTCGCGTCTCCTCCGACCGCTCCTGGCCACGCCGATGCTGACGCCGCTACGCCGCGTAAGGAATCGGGCCGGGACGTCATCTACCTGAAGCACGCCGCCGTTCCCTTCCGCCTCCGGCCGGCCACCGCCTCCGAGCTCCGCAGTGTCGCCGTCCGTCCTCCCCGACCATCTCCGTCCACGCCTCCGTGCTCCTGGTGATTGCACTGCCATTCAACATATCAGATCGGCAATTTTTCTTTTCTGTTTTAGAGTGTTTACAGGCTCTGGTAATTACATGAATCAATTGATTAATGTCCACAATACGACGTATTATCAATTTATGTAAATCCAATTTTAACATGGAAGTGCCACATTTGGTGTTAAATTGTTAGGAAATATTGTTAGGAATTTTAGTGTTAGTGTTAGGAATTTAGGAATTTTAGTGTTAGTGTTAGGAATTTTAGGAGTTTGGATAATGGTGAGCACTTTTTTTTGTTGTTGTCTAGTTTAGTTAGTTTTCCTCATTGTTTTTTAGTGTTAGAAATGTAGTGTTAGTGTTAGGATTTTAGGAATGTTAGTGTTAGTGTGTTAGGAAATTATGCAAAATGAAAATTGTATGAAATTGTGTATGAAATTTGTTGTCTAAAATTGTAATCTTGTTCATTTTGTAAATCAATTGTAGGCTTTGTTGTTTTGTAATTGTTAGATGTAATTTTTGCTATTGTGTGCCATTGTAAATTATGCCATTTTAAATTATACCATTTTAAATTAGGCTATTACTTGTTGTGAATTTTAAATTTTAGTTCCTGAATTTAAATTTGCTAAGTAGTTGCTAACTTATGTTTCTTCTAATTCCTTATTTACTTTAGCAAATAGTCCTCCTTATTTGTGTTAGCAAAATATTGTTAGTGTTAGCAAAAAATTGTGTTAGGAATTTTAGGTCTATCCTAAAATTGTGATAGCAAACATTTAAATTTTGATAACAAACATTCAATTTTTGATAGAAAAACATTCAAATGTGATAGCAAACATTATTCTCTCTAGACATGTGTTGATTGTTATATTTGTTTATTCACGGATGTATCTAGATGGATCCAAATTTTCCGGACGTCAACAGAGATGAGGACGCTGAACTGCGAATCATGGAAATTATAGCAGGACGTGCGGCCGCGCCTGTCGGTGAAGAAGATGTCGTAACCACAGAAGATTACGGCTCCCAATTTCTGAACGATTCCGGTGAGGGGGTTCTGGAAGAAGAAAATGGTGGAGAGGGGGAAGTGCCCTTAACAAACTCTGGCGAGGTATATTAAGCCTCTGTACATCGATCACACTAGATGTATTATTTGAGTTGTATATTGTTGTTATTAATGAACCATTTTTTTCTTTTAGCCCTCCGGATCATCCTCATCTACAGCATTGCCGAAACGAGGCCCGACGAAGCCGTTGAAGGAGGGTCGTAGGATAGTGATCGACAAAGTTAGTGCTAGTGGGGAACCTTTGGAACCCATCGACAACCGCCGCAAATACATTAATCAATGCAGGGTTATTGTAAGGGACATTGTCCCGATCAACCTTGAAGAGTGGATTAAGCCGAAGGATGTAAACAACCCAGCTACTTATGTCGAGGAGAGGCTAAAAACATTGTGTTGGGACACGCTCTTAACAAAGGTCAGCCTACCGTCAGATCTGCCGGTTCCCCTGATGGACAAAGTGAAGGAGTGGTCGCTTAGTAAGATGGCCGAACAATTCCGGACCTGGAAGAAAAACTTATGGAAAGCTTATAAAAAGGCCGGGGAGACGGATCCAGATTTCACTGGAGCACTAGTGAAGATACAACAGCAGTGGCCCACATTTGTGGAGCAAAGAAAATCGGAGGGCGCTCTGGCCCGATCGGTTCAAAATAAGTTAAATGCTGCGAAGAAGGAATATCACCACCGTTTGGGGGCAGGTGGCTACAGGGTTGCCGTGCCTAAGTGGGAAGCCTTTGAAGCACGACAGCTTGATAACGGAATCATTCCACAGACAGCGGAGTGGCCCCCGAGGTCCAAGTTTTGGTTGTTCGCGCATGGGCAGGGTTGGACCCACAGACAGGAAAGATTATTGCTCAGGGAAAATGGAAGGCAAAAATTGAGTATATAACCAAACAACTTGAGGACACAATAGATAAAGTTCGCAGGGGAGAGTACGTCCCTGACAGAGAGAATGACAAGCTGACACTAGCACTCGGGAATCCTGAACACGTTGGACGATTACGAGGCTATGGAACCGGTGTCACCTTGAAGCAAGATTTTTCGGAAGACGCTGATACTTATAGAAGCCATCAGAGAAGAAAGAAGCAGGAGTCTGACCGGTTATCAGCACTGGAACGCAAGGTGCAGGAGCAGCAGGAGCGGCTCGACTCAATTAGTAAGCAAAATGAATTTCAGCTGCAGGTAGAAGCCGCCCCATCTGATCAGTGGAAAAGCAGCGTGGGTTCCACGCATGTAGAAAATTCTCAATTTCAACCGGCGGCTCACTACCCCGTGGATGATATCACGGAGAAGACAGACTGTGAGCTACACATATCAATGAAGAACATGTCTTTCAAGGTGGCGGTCGGCTATGCTTCACCTAATCTAGCTGGAGCAAGCTACCATCTCGAAGGGATTCCACAGGGCTATGCTCGTGTCGGGGTGGATCAAGTTGTGCCGTTATATGCTAATCTGGAACTTGACATTCCCGGAGGTGACGGCGAGAAGACACTGGGAGAAGTCGAGAAGGGTATCGCTCTCTGGAACAAGGAAAACATCGTGTTTCCGAACTTGACTCCTCGATCCAGCAGCAGACCCCCACCTCAAGATCCATCCCCCCCACCTAATGATCCATCCCCCCACGTCAAGATCCATCCCTCCCACCGCAAGATCCATCCCCCCACCTAAGGATCCATCCCCCCACCTAAGGATCCATCTCCCCCGCCTAAAGATCCATCTCCCCCACCTAAAGATTCATCCCCCCAAGATATATCCTCCTCACATGAAGATCCATCCCTCGATGCCCCATCCGTCGCAAGTCCATCGCGCGGGACGTCCCGTCCTTCGATTCCGCCCCGGGAAAAGACCTTCTCGTCAAAGCGGAAACTATCCTTCACGTCGACGTGTGCAGATAATTTATCTCAAGCGGAACGCGAGTTGCTAAAGCCTCTTCCAAAGAGACCTTACGACTTGACTCCAGAGGAGCTCGAGGAATCGGTGCGTGCCCATAATAGAGAACAGTTAGCTCCGAAACGGCCCCCGCCTAGAGAGAAACTGGATCCAGAGAAAGTTGAGAGATTTGTGAAAAATTTCAGGAATCCCCGGCCAAAGTCGCCTCCATTGGCAGATGACTATGATCGTGTCATGTTGAAGACAATTAGTCAAGAGGCCGAGGAAAAGAAGGCTGCCTATCTCCTAAAGAAGCAGAATATGAAGGAGGACAAGGAGGCGGCAGATCGACTAAAGAAGGAGCAGTTCTAAGCTGCAAAACGCGGGAAACAAGTGGCCCAGCTCGGAGAACATGCAAAAAAGTCGATATCCCCGCTGAAGGTGATCTCAACTAAAACAGTTGCCCAGCTCGTACAACCACAGCAACAGTATCAGTATGCATGGACATATAAACCCGGGAAGTCCCTGGTCAGACCTGAGGAGATTAGTTCTCTATCATACCAATTGCGTCGATTGCATCACTGGTACGAGAAAGCTGTAGCGGCCGGGCATGAAGCTTTCTGGGTGAGTTATAAGAAAAAACATTACTTCACGGATGACTTGTTATATATTCCGTTTCCCGAAATATTTCAGTTTTTCAATCAAGATGCCCTCAACACAGCCATCGTCAGTTCCTATTGTTTGTAAGTGATTTATTTCTGCAATTTAATTAAGTCTTCAGCTCTGCACGTTCATTGCCTTTAATTATCTCACTATATTCTTTTGTATTGTAGAATGATGATTGTCGAATGCAGAAAAAAGGGCCTCTATGACACTGGGTTCATTGACCCAAATTATATTAATGAAGCGACCGTAAAATACTATTGGAAGACCACCGAGGATAGCTTGGTCAATTGGTTAGTGAACCAAAATACTTGCGGAGAAATACTTTTTCCTTACGTCAACAAGTGAGTGTTACCTTCTACCCATTCTATTTTGCTTTGCATATCTTTAGTGTAACCGATGAGCCATTGACATATAAACGTGCGCAGTTTCTACTGGATTCTGCTAATCATTAGAGTTGACCAAGGAGTCGTTCAAGTCATGGACTCGCTAAGGAAACCAATGGAAAAGTACCAACGCATTCAAGATATGCTCCAGAGGTAATTTCAATCATTATCGCTCTATATCGACCTCTGTCATTCATTTTCAGATATCAACTAATCAATAACTTGTTTAATTATTTTTCTATTGGCGGGCAGTGTTTGGAAACTGTTCATCAAGATCGTTCCAGGGGAGTGGAAACCGGAGCTGTATTTTTATACCACCAACGTAAGTAGTACTATATATATAGGTCCATTATGAAGCAACTCTTTAATTCTAGTTTCAATACCATTATGAAGCTTCACTATTATTTGATTAAATTCTATTTTTTTGTAAAGTGGTGTCTGAGGCAGGAAACTGGGATAAATTTATGTGCATTCTATGTTTGCGAGTACATACGCTCTTTTGTCTCTGAGCGGGATAGAGAACAAAGAACGCGTGATGTATGTACACTCTTCTCACTTTTTATTACCATGCATATTGTGTTGACTTCCATCCATAAATTATTTTATTATGATTTCATATATATATAGTTATAAACAACTCACATATTCATATTGATCTAGATAGAGAGAATGCGGGACCAGCTCATACCATCGAAGCGCCTAAAAGCACTTCAAGAGGAAATTGCGAGATTTTTTAACTCCGCGGTCCTGAAGAGAGATGGAGAATTTTTTCACTCGGCAAATTTTGTTTTGCCCGAGGACATGTAATTGACATCATCTCGACGTGTGAGAAACATTATGTCGGCGTGTGACGTTATGTATGTATATATGAAACATGATCTCGACGTGTGAGAAACGTTATGTATGTATATATGAATCAAATATTAATGGTAGTACCACTGACACGGCACGACAAGACACGACAAGACATGGCATCGGACACGACGACACGGCACAACACGGCACGGCACGGCGACACGGCACCTATTGATTTAAACCCCCCCCAAAAAGAAAGCATTTGGTTAAAACAAAAAAAAAGCATTCGGTTAAAACAAAAAAAAAAACATTCGGTTAAAAAAAAAGTGAAACTCTCAGTCCCGGTTGGTAGTACCAACCGGGACCAAAGGGTTCCGGCCCGTCTCCCCCCTGCGCGCCCACATGGAGGGCCTCTAGTCCCGGTTCCTGGGCCGCCGGGACTAAAGGCCAACCCCCCTTTAGTCCCGAGGCTTTAGTCCCGGCGGCTAACCCGGGACCAAAGGCCCTTTGGAACCGGGACCAATGCCCCTTTTTCCACTAGTGAGTGGTCTCGTGTTGATTTTTCTGCTGAAATTTTTATTTGGAAATGAGTTCTGATCAAGATGTAGTGTATGCTGAGGACATGTATTATGTGATGTGTTTGAAATAAATTTCTTCTGAGGTTATCTCAATGAAAAGTTAAGCAGTGCTATGTTTTTAACTGAACTGAGCATGCTTGCTACAACTTAGTCATGCTTCCTGACAATGGAAATTGAACATGCAGGCTAGAGCTGAGAGATGCATTCACATCAGCCATAGCTAATTTAATACATGATTTCATAAGATATATTGGCACAAACATTAGATAGCATATGTCTGTAAGTTCAAGTCACATCTGAAAGCACAAGAAATTTAGTGCAAATGAAGTCGAAGCCATAACAACAAGCGTGAGATGAACAAATGATTAAATTCAGTGATAATTTGGTTGCAGCCGTAACAGAAAATTTTCTTCTTCTACTTAATCTTCTTGTAGAAGCAACGGCAAAGGCTTCTTCTTAATATTTTTGGTGGGCTGTAGTACACAAGCTCTTGCACTAGCACTCTCAGAATTGATGTTTGTTATATATGAAGAAGCTTGCGAGGAATGGTCCTGGGCATTCAGGCTGATAGAAGCAGTGGCAATTTGCACTGGCATATTGGCACTAGGTAACGTCCTCTTTCTCTTCTGATGAGGATCCAAATGCTGAAAATTCAATCGTCAAGCATAAGTGTTAGACAAAGTAAAATTCTTGGTTAAATATCTTGTAGATTTTTCTTGATTTCTTTATATTTAAGCTTACATTGCCACTAATCTTCTTAGGCATGTCTGATAAAGACAACCCAACAGCTGCGGTGGTGTCTTTGCTTGCGCCTGATGTTTCACTTCTAATCCTTAGTGTCCTATATATTGGTAGCCTGTGAGAGATATGGACAAAAAATTAGGCCCATAAATTTAGCAAAATAAAGACATATAGGAGGATGTGTACCATAGCTTTCTCACGCACAGGCTGAGATGATGGTGCAACATGAGCTAATGGTTCTGCCATAGTAGATGTTGTTGCTGCCATCTTCTTCTCACAAGTCTTCTTATTGTGCCCGTATTCTTTACAAACAGATCATTTTATTTTTGTACCAGCGCTTGACATCTTTGAAGCTTTTGAAATTTGGGGTTTTCATATGTGGTTCCCTCCTCCTCTCCCCACTAGGCCTACCCGGCATGGCACTATACATTGGTGGAAGTGGCCTTGGCCTAGCTGAGATAGGCCAGCTAGGCATGCCCTCAATTGGCTCCAAATAATGATCATAAATTCTTCTGAAGCACTCCACAGTGTAGCAGTTGGCAATGTATGTGTCAACGCTTTGACCACTATAGTATATGCATGACAATGCATGAGGGCATGGCAGCCCCGAAAGTTGCCAATACCTACAACTGCAGCTCTTTTCAGTGAGACTAACAGTGTATCCATGATCAAAGAACTTAATCTCATATCCATCTTTCCCATTCCACATGGCATGACAGTTATCAGATTGTACGATCCAACTCTTAATATCTTGCTGCCATCTACCACACTTCGATCTTTGTTGTTGAATTCGAACCATCACCTTTCTTCTAATCGCTTCAAGCATGCTACTGAATTGGGAGATATCTAGCTCCGACTATCCAGTTGTTAAAAGATTCACATATATTGTTATCTACTGAATCACAATTGGAACCTAGCTTGAACCAAGCTTTGCACCAGTGCACCGGATCCGCCTTCATGATTGCCTTAGGCCAACTCCAACGCGCCGACCCATTTCGTCCGGAACGGTCCGTTTCGCTCCGGATGGGTAAAAACCAGGGCCCAACGCACCGACGCAAACGGATCGACATCCGTTTTTTCGTCTGTTTCGACCCAAATATGGCCCAAATTTGAGCCGGGCTTGCGTCGGCGCGGACGTGTGTGGACTCCGCGCGGTGTCCACACCATTCCACCCCCCTGGCCTGCCTGTCGGCATCACCTAACGGCCAACCACCATCATAAATGTTGCGGGAGTGACCTTTATATGGACGCCGGCGATTCAAACCCTAGCTCACAAAACCCTAGCGCCCCCGCCGCCGCACTTCCTTCCCCAGCTCCTCTGGCCACACCTCTCCACCACCCCCCGGCCACCTATATGGATCCGCCCCCGTTGCTGCCGCCGCAGCACCTCCTCGACCAGATCGAGAAAGCCCGCTGGAGCGCGCTAGGGCGCTACCGCGGCAGCTTCTCTCGATGCACTCCCACGAGCCCGGCATGGATCGGCTTGCCCCATTATCGGGCTCCTGAAAGGCTGTCGGAGGAGGTGAGGAGGACCATGGCAGCGGCATACTCCGACGACTCGGACCCCAAGGGGGACGTGTATGCTGCTCGGGTCACGACGGGCTCCTTCGACACCACTACCAACCCCCCCCCCCCCCTCGCTCCGCTGCGAGTGCCACCGCCCCTGTCGCGAGCTCCCCCAGCGTGGTCGAGGTGATCCACCTAGACTCGGAGGACTCGAGCGGCCCGGACCTGCAGGAGTCCATGGCGCGCTCGCTGGATTCGTTCTAGGACGAGCTTGGCTGGGAGGGCACCGGCAGCAGCCGTTGAAGACCTCCATCGGCGAATTTTGTTAAAATAGCCGATGCAAGGGGAGTCGCCAGGACAGACCCCGACGCCGGTATCCTGGCAGCAAGAGTCAGCAAGTCCGTGCCGCCACCGGCCACTAGGCCGGAGGAGATCCAGCAAGATCGTGCCACCACAAGTGGCCAATTTTGTTAAAATTGTTGGGTCATTCATCGCCGGCATCGGAAGTCTTCCTGTAGTTAATCTAGTAGAATAAATCGTAGAATGTATCCTCAAAACTACGTAATGTGTGAAATAATACGAAATATATTTTTAACTTCTAAAAAAAAGGAAGGGACGGACCAAGTAGGTCGGCCCGTTGGGTGCACTAGCCAGAAAAGGCCGGACGGGGATGGACCCCTGTCCGTTTCGCGACCCAAATATCGATGGCAATGGGTACCCATTAGCCACCTACCCTGCGGGTTTTTACCCTGTAGGGTGAGGGTTTGGTAAAGAGAAATTACCCATGGGTATACAAATAGTAAAAAGTGTGTACCCAGTGGGTATAGTGGGTACGGATGTGGTATAGCAGAACCCATACCCACATACCCACGTACCCAGTTTATTTTGCATATGACACGTGAGTTCTCTAGAAAAAACCCAATTTCTAAAATTTTATACCTTGAGTAAACGAGATAAGTGCTAAATTTACAGTCAATGTAGTTTAACTCTATAAACAATTAGGTTTTATTTTATCCCACCCCAACATCAGGCCCGCCGCGTCTAAGTCAACTCACAACACGACGCCACGCCCAGTCGTCCACGCCTCCTATCGCTTCATCTCCTGCATCATAGACGTCCCAACGCCTGCACGATCGATCTCTTCACACAGGGCCGAATTAGTGAATATATAATCCTACATGTCGTTGTTTTTTTTTACATGTTATATTGTTAATATTCCTTCGTTGAGTTGTTGGGTGGGTTTACCCATGGGTTTTTAATACCCTGACGGGTGCGGGTATGATATAAAATCTATACCCAGATGCGGGTACGGGTGTGGGTGCGGGTAAGATACGTAGGACGTGGGTGCGGGTTTGGTTAAGCTATACCCATACCCAATGGGGACGGGTGCCATTGGTAGACCCAAACGGACCAAAAACGGACGAAATCAGGTCCGTTTGGGTCAGCGTATTGGAGATGGCCTTAGCACCATCAACCGTTTTTTGAGCTAGCTTTGTTTTGTGGTAGTTGAACAACGTCCTACATGGTGCCTTTGCAATTCTCTAGAAATTCTTCTGCCACTCCTTTTCTTTATATGTCTTTCTCCAATTTGCATAAATGTGTCTTGCACAATTTCTATGCTCAGCTCTTGGGGCCCAGTTTTGTACAACATTGATTATACTCTTTTATTGATCTGATATGAAAACCTACCTTTCTCCATCTCCTACCTGAATATCGTTGAATAAGAGAGAGCAGAACCAGTCCCAACTATCATTGGTTTCCTTCTCAACCACAGCCCAAGCCAATGGATACATCTGGTTGTTGATGTCCCTTCCCAAATGCACAAAGAAGCTCTCCACGATTTCCACCCTTGAAGAAGCATCCATCGAGTCCTACAACTCTCCTACAACCAGACATGAAACCCCTTTTGCAAGCACAGTTGGGCCACATACATTTAAATCTCACTCTACTCAATTCATTTTTCACAAACTTAAAAGCCCTCTTATCAGCTAAACCGTGCTTGATTATTGCCTTCCTGAATTGCTTCCTTCCTCTGAACCTCATCCCAAGTGCAAAATAAGGTACATCCGATTTTCTATTATATCGGGGAAGTTCTTCATTGTTTCTTAACAATTCTCCATCACTTTGCTCGTCATAAGAAGCTTTGTCATCACTACTATCATAGTATGGAGTGTCATTTCTCTTGGCTGATAAAGCTTCACCGTCTGATTTTGAGGAAGGCAACACTGAGTGTCCCTCAAAAATTAAATCATCTAGATTTACTATCTTGCTCGACTTCAACAATTTCTTGAACTCCTTGAACTTCTTCTTGATTGAAATTGCCTCATCATCCTCATCTGATGCTTCACTATCTCCAGGCATGTACTTAGAATCTGAGCTTGAACCATCTGCATCTGCAACCATACCTTTTTGTCGGGCGAGATCAATGTCCAGCTGGTTCTTCTTGCAACTAGGTGCACCAGCAGAACTGTAGCTCCCTATGATCTATTTTCCATTATTTTTTTTCCTTTCACTCACCATCACATCCTTAGAGCTGCTAGGTGATCTTAATGAGACCGCCATATTCTGTCTAGTGAGCACCAAACCATCATCATCTGCCTCTTTGCTACGTCCAACTTGATCACACACAATCATCTCATCCTCATAGTAGCTACCATCCGTGTCTTCAGTCACAGACATCATAGGCTCCACAAATATTTCTGCCACACCTCTATCTGTAATAATATTTGAAATTACTTGGCATGCAGCCCTCATCATCAAAAATTGTCCTCAAACCTTCAAGCATTTTTCTCCCTGGATAGAGCCAATAAAGCAATTGCCCTTCATTATATGTTGGAACGTGGGTTTTAAGGTGACAAATCAGCTCCAAGTATGACAATTTGTTACGCTCAATGAATGACGATGCCACCGTACCACCAACATAAGTCACACTCTTGTCTTCCGTAAAAAAACTCTCCACTATAATGGTATCTAACATGAAGGAACTTAAGAGGATCCATTCCCAAACCCTGTTTCAAAGGCCATATGAAAGGAATCAACGTCTAATTACAAACCATATGTAAGATTAAACTAAGATTTCCAACAAAGAAAATACTTTTGATCAAAAAAATATTGCTACTAACCCATAGCTAATTCCAATCACTAGTGGAAAACGGGGCAGTAGTCCCGGTTCCAGACGGCCTCTAGTCCCGGCTGGGCAACCCGGACTACCAAATCGGGACTAGAGCCCCCCCCTATAGTCCCGGTTGGCTACGAACCGGGATTAGAGTGCCTCCCACGTGGCCACGGGCGAGCCCGCGGGCTGGATGTCTTTAGTCCCGGTCCGTAACACGGACCGGGACTACCGTTAGGCCTTTTTTTTTTCTTTTATAATTTTTTTCAGAATTGCACGGACCGGGTGTCGTGTACTGTGTTTAGTGCCGGGGTTTTGGATAGTTTCGGAAACACGTCGATACGTCGATATAAATTATATTGTACTATGATCACACGTTGATGCATATATATAACACACTTACAAATTAATTATAACACATGAATTTGTCGTCACATTTCCGTACACAAAGTACTCAAATGCATTAATTATACATGCATGAAATCATAGTACATTTATATATGTAGATAATAGTGCTCTGAATTTTCAGGTATGACATCATCAAGAAGAAATCCCGCCAGCTCCTCCCCAATTGCTCTTATACGGTCATCTGGTAGGAGGCCGGCCCGCTTCCTTACAATCTTTAAAAGAAGGAGAAAATTAAACAATTATGAATGAAACTCCACACAATTGATATGCATATTATTTTGTCAAAAAAAACTTGTGAACAATGTATAATTACGTACCTCTGCGTTTCTTCGATTTTCGAATTTTTCATAAGTCATCCTATGAATGTACTCGCAAACGTAGTACCCACATAAGAGGGTCCCTTTTGGCTGTTCCAGACACCACTGTTCGAGAATAGAATTCAACACATTAAGTTTGGTAATGGTATTGCAAACTACATTAATTCATGGATATAGGTATAGTACTACTTACTTGGTTCAGAGTCCATACTAGCTTCTCGTGCCATTTACCGGGTACTTCCTTGACGAATGTCTGCCATGCTCTACTCGACAAAGAAAGAACAAAACATCTGTTATTAATTAATTACTTGATATCACGAAATGAATGAAAGAGAGGTCGGTATAGTAATGTGATAAGAATTTAAATTACTCTTTCATGACATCAAACAAGCTCTTGTACTCTCTAGGGTCTCTCCTTAATGAGTCGTAGACTTAAATTATTCCCTGGTGATATCTAATGACCACGAGAATAAAGTGGTAGCTGCAAATTTACATACAGAGGCATGCGCATATAACTCATCAATTAGACTTAAGATACCGGGTGAGCAAAAATAGAATGTGTACAAGCAATTAGTAACACTTACCTGAAGTTGTAAGGAAGAAATATTTCTTTTTTGTCTTGGTGTCGCTTGAAAGCCTCTATCATTACTCCCTTTACAACTTGTGGTTTCTCCCTTATGCTCACTTCATGAATAACATTAGGGTCCATGAAACCAATCTCCACCGGTTTTATTATTTCCCTTTTGTAGTCGATCATCTTCTTTCTGCACAAATAGCGTACCAAAATTAGAATGTGCTGTGAGCTATATATATATATAAAGACTTAATTAAATTACAAAAATAAATAACTTACAGACAAAAGATACTGATGATTGCTTTATCGAGGGGTAAACCATTGTATAATTGGAAAAGTTCGGAGAAATCAATTTGCACACCGTAGTCATCGTAGAAGTGTTCCTCCTTTCTAACTTCTTTCTCCCACGGCTTCTATAACTGTCAGCACAGTCCGGAAACCCTTCCTTCAAGTTGGTACCGCCGGGAAAGCCTCGTAATCGTTCGTTGTGTTCGGGATTCCCAGTGCGAGTGTCAGCTCGTCGTTCTCTCTCTCGGGATGGTACTCTCCCTTTCGAACTTTATCTATTGCGTCAATAAGCAACGGAACGATTGTTTCAACCTTTTTCTTCCATTTTCCCTTTGCAACACTGCGCCATGCGCGAACAACCAAAACTTGGCCCTCTCGGGCCAGTTCAAAGTCTGTGGAGTGATCCCTTTAGCAACCAGTTCCGCTTCAAAGGCTAACCATTTGGGAATGGCAGACTTGTAGCCACCTGTACCCAACCTATGGTGGTATTCCTTCTTCCCAGCATTTCTCTTATTTACGACCGATCGAGCCACGGCAGTAGAGGAATTCTTGTACGCCTTGAATGCGGGCCAGGAATGTTTTATCTTCTCGAGTGTTCCGGTGAAATTAGCTGGATCTTCATCTTCATACTTTCTCCATAGTGTTTTCTTCCAGCTCTGGAATTGTGTGGCCATCTTCTTAAGAGTCCACTCCTTCACTTTCTCCGTCTTGCCTTCTGGTATGTTGAAATGTATCATGAGCGTATCGAAAAGCAATTCTTTCGTATGATCATGGACATAACAAGCATCATCCTCATCCACACCCTTCGGCTTATGCCATTCTGCAATGGTGATCGGGAGAATGTCCCTAACAATGACTCCAGCTTGATTTACAAATTTACGACAGGTCGCTATGGGTGCCAGCGGTTCGCCACTCTGAGAAACTTCCTCTATCGTTAGCCTCGGAGCATCGCTGGCCATCCTCTTCGTCAGGCCTCGAGGAGGAACATTATTTACAGATTTGCTCGATCCAGAGGGCTGGAAAATGAATCGTTAATTAACACGTGCAATTAACAAATGCATATATATACATGATCGATCGATCAATTGTCAGCCTATATAATATATGTATATACCTCGCCGGAGTTTGTCGTTAAGGGCGCTTCATCGTCAAACAGAAGTCCCTCACCGCAGTCGTTCAGAAATTGTGAGCTGAAATCATCATCTTCATCGCCTTGTCGTCCATCATCTTCTCCACCGCCTTGTTGTCCATCATCATCTCCACCGCCTTCTTCACGGGCACTCGCATAGATTATTCGTTGCATTTTATCTTCATGCTCCTCGTCTCTAATTAAGGGAATGTCCGCCATAGCTCAATGTACCTGCAATCAATTATATGTGTTTGTAATTTTTTTGACATAGAATTACACATAAATGACACCCCAAAATAATTAGGGGTGGCATTGTGCAACTTTGTCACATAAAATGACAGCCCTTGGTCCTGAAAAAAAAATAGGGCCAGGCACCTGGCTAGCGGCTGGTCCTTTAGAAAAATCAGCACCCTGGTCCTTTAAAAAATATGTGGCCCGGCTCCAGTAGCGGCTGGTCCCTTAGAAAAATCCAGCCCCCGCGTCCACCCACTGGCCAGTAGCGCGTGGTCAAGGCTGGCCCACCAGCCAGCGACCCGGCCACCCCGCCACCCAACCGCCGCGCGGTCAGCCCACTCGGCCACGTCGCGCGTGGGAACCGCCACCCGGCCGCCACGTTCCCTCGTCTCCCCCGCCACCCAACCGTCCGAGCCCGCAGTCAATGCTCCTGGCCCACCTGCCAGCGACTGGACGGCCTCCTCGGCTTCCCGTCCCGCAGTCAATGCTGGCCACGGTGGACGCGGCCCCCGTCCTTTTTAAACCCCGGCCGTGCGCGATGGCGACCTCACACAGCTAGCCCCGCCGCCCTCCCCACACTCCATCGAACGTGCCCTAGCCCTAGTCCTAGCCCTAGCCCTCGCCCTCGCCGGAGCGAGCCGGAGCAATGTCGAAGCGGTGGTGGCCAGGCGGCAAGCACCAGTCCGAGTCCAGCGGCTCGGGCTCTGGCCGCTCCGGCCGTCGCCGGGGCGCTGGACTGCCTCCCCTTGCTCCTCCTCCACCACCACCATCGTCGGCGCCGCGCGGAGTGCGCATCGTCGGCGCGGACCCGCGTCGTGCCGGTCCGCAGGCCGGCGGGCCGGCCGCCAAGAAGAAGAAGCCGACGCCGCGCTACCGCCGGTACGTCCGGGTGGAGGAGGCGCAGTGGCACTGGGAGAACGCCGTCCCGGTGCGCTGGTCGGACGTCCACCTCCCGGACAACTGGCACCTGAATCCGCAACGGATTCCGGTGCCGCCGATCCCGACCGACCCCACGGCCAGGGCGGTGGAGATCGCACGCCGGCGCAGCCTCCTCCCCAATCACCTCCTCGACGACCCGGCGTACGCGCCGGGCTCCCCCTACTGGGACCAATGGTTCCGGGAGGAGCACGACGAGCGCCGCCGGAGCTACTTCGCGCCGGCCCCGGTGCCGCCGGTGGAGCGCACGGAGTACCCGGCGCTCCCGGAGGGGATGGACGACCTCGACCAATGGTTGGAGGTCGACTCCGACGGCGAGGCCGCCCCCATGGACGAGGACGACGACGTCGACGACGCCATGAAGGCAGCCATGGCGGCGTCCCGGCAGGCCTTCGTCGACGACGAGCGCCGCCGCTGGGAGATGGTGGTGCAGGACGCACTGCCGCCGCCGCCGCCGCACGGTCTGCCGCCGCAGGGACCGCCTCCACCCCCGCCTCCGCCACAGGGACAGCCGGGGCTGGACTGGGTGCAGGCCCTCGCCCAGGAGGAGGAGGCCTACGACCCGCCGGAGGAGGAGTACCAGGAGCCGGTGAGATTCCCACCGGAGCTGTTCGGGCAGTCGTGGGTATTCACGACTGTGCCCCAGCTGCCGCCGGAGGAGCCCCAGGACGCCATCCTGGAGGAGCCAGGGACGCCGCCGCGGGACGTCCCCATGGAGCAGCAGCAGCAGCCGCCGGCGCATCTGTGGGAGGCACCACCGTACGTCGTCCTCTCCGACGAGGAGGGCGACGAGGACTAGCTAGGACCTCCCCCTCCCCCCCCCTAAGTAAATGTAATGAACTAAGTAAATGTAATGAAGTTTATTTCCTATCTACGAACTGTCCCCGCCGCCGATTTAAGGTCACCGGACCACCGCCGCCGCCGATTCTAGCTAGGGTTCGTGCCATCGGACCACCGCCGCCGCCGATTCTAGCTAGGGTTCGTGCCATCGGACCACCGCCGCGCCGATCTAGAGTTTGAGAGGGCCGTACCTTAGGCGGAGCGCGCGGGGGACGGCGGCGAGGAAGAGGGACGCGAGCGACGGCGGCGGCGGCGGCCAGATTTTGGCAGCCTGGCGGCGTCGTCGCGTGAGAGGAGCCCGGAGGCGTCTGCGTCTTGGGCCTGGCGGCAAAAATGGGGAAGAAATCCGCGGAGAGGGACCAAGTAGGCTCAAATCGGCCTTTAGTCCCGGTCCGTGACACCAACCGGGACTAAAGACCCCTATAGTCCCGGTTGGTGTCACGGACCGGGACTAAAGGTGGGCTTTTTGGCGCGCTAAGTTTCGCAGCGGCCCGAAAATGGCCTTTAGTCCCGGTTGTAGCCACGGACCGGGACTAAACGGCCGTTTGTATTTTTTTCTTCATTTTATGAATGTTTTCAAATGTTCATATTTTATAAACTTTACATGTTTCCAAATGTA
Organism: Puccinellia tenuiflora; assembly: GCA_012064385.1. Lineage (NCBI taxonomy): Eukaryota > Viridiplantae > Streptophyta > Magnoliopsida > Poales > Poaceae > Puccinellia > Puccinellia tenuiflora. The sequence continues at coordinate 455,710 of QRDG01001694.1, read as the reverse complement.
AATATGAATATGTTATATATATTGAACATTTAAATAGATGAGTTGAGTAAAACCGTTGTACTAATAAAATCCGAGGTTAGGATAAATATATTTAACATTTTAAATATTTAATGAAAAACCCTCAACTTTTTAACAGTCAAAACAAAATTCTACCAATTATTACACATATGTATAGAACAAGTTAGGATAAATAAATATCTCATACATTATTACAAATGACCACAATACATCAACATCATTCAACACTTCTTCGTGTCTGTCATTTTTTCTTCTTATCGCGTCGTATCCATGGACAATCTTCATCATTCAACGCGATGGTTGGGTCAATTTTCACTGTGAAGGGGGGAATTTCATCAAACTTATTGTAATCTTCTGACATGTCTGTCTTGTCCTCCACTCCCACGATGCTTCTTTTCCCTGAAAGAACTATGTGGCGCTTTGGCTCGACGTCGTACGATGCATTCACTGCTTGCTTATCTTTTCTTTTCTTCGGTCTGCTAGACATGTCCTTCACATAGAAAACCTGAGCCACTTCACTGGCTAGGACGAATGGTTCGGTGTCGTATCCAAGATTCTGCATATCCACTGTAGTTATTCCGTACTTCGGGTCTACATGTACCCCGCCTGTCAGGTTGAACCATTTGCACTTGAACAAAGGGACTTTAAAAAATGGTCCATATTCAAGTTCCCATATCTCCTCTATGTAACCATAATATGTGTCCTTTTGCCCATTGCTGTTTGTTGCATCAAAGCGGATACCACTGTTTTGGTTGGTGCTCTTTTTATCTTGATTGGCCGTGTAAAATGTATTTCCATTTATCTCATACCCTTGATAAGTCAATATAGTCGAAGATGGTGCATTGGCCAACAAGTATAGCTGTTCTCCAACAGTGCTGTCATTAAAGAGACGTGTTCGCAACCAACCTCCGAAATTCTTCACGTGTTCTTCATCAATCCAATATTTAGATTGCTCTGGGAAGTTCAAACGTAGAATATTCTTATGTTCCTCGATATACGGAGCCACCAAGCTGGAATTATGTAGAACCGTGTAGTGTGCTTGACTATAAGAATGCCCGTCCATACATATTATTGCTTTCTTTCCCAGCGTGCCTTTTCCCCGCAGTCTCCCCTCATAGCGTGATTGAGGAACCCCGATTGCCTTGAGGTCAGGAATAAAATCAACACAAAACTCAATGACCTCCTCTGTTCCATAGCCCTTGGATATGCTTCCTTCTGGTCCTAGCACGGTTATGAACGTACTTCTTTAGGACTCCCATGAACCTCTCAAAGGGGAACATGTTGTGTAGAAATACGGGACCGAGAACGAAAATCTCTTCGACTAGATGAACTATGAGGTGCGTCATAATATTGAAGAAGGAGGGTGGGAACACCAACTCGAAGCTGACAAGACATAGGACCACTTCCTTCTGTAAATCCGGCAGAGTTACTGGATTGATGACCTTCTGAGAAATTGCATTGAGGAATGCACATAGCTTAACAATGGGTACTCGAACATTTTCCGGCAGGAGCCCCCTCAGTGCAATCGGAAGTAATTGTGTCATAATCACGTGGCAGTCATGAGACTTTAGGTTCTGAAACTTCAACTCTGTCATGTTAATTATTCCCTTTATATTCGACGAGAAGCCTGACGGGACCTTGATACTGTTTAGTACTTCAAAAAAGATCTTCTTCTCTTCTTTGGTAAGAGCGTAGCTGGCAGGACCTTGATACTTCTCTGCATTCAGGTTGTCTCGCTCGTGCATATGTTGCTGGTCCAGCCGTGATTCCGGTGTATTTTTCGTCTTCCCATACACGCCCAAGAAGTTTAGTAGGTTCACGCAGAGATTTTTCGTCACGTGCATCACGTCGATTGCAGACTGAACCTCTAGGATTTTCCAATAGGGTAACTCCCAGAATATAGATTTCTTCTTCCACATCGGCACGTGTCCGTCAGCATCATTTGGAACAGATTGTCCGCCAAGACCCTTTCCAAAGATTACTTTTAAATCCTTTACCATATCATATATAACATCCCCAGTAGGCCGTCTAGGCTTTGGCCGGTGATCTGGCAAACCTTTGAAATGCTTGCCTTTCCTTCTTACGATGTGCCTTTCCGGAAGAAACCGACGATGCCCCAGGTACACATTCTTGTTTCCCAGATATATACTTTCAGTATCACCTAAACAGTGTGTGCATGCATTGTATCCCTTGTTTGACTGTCCTGATATGTTACTAAGAGCTGGCCAATCATTGATGGTCACGAACAGCAATGCTCGTAGGTCAAATTCATCTTGTTTGTGCTCATCCCAAACACGTATACCTTCTTCGCGCCACAATTGTAAAAGTTCTTCAACTAATGGCCTCAGGTACACATCAATGTCGTTGCCGGGTTGCTTCGGGCCTTGGATGAGTACTGGCATCATAATGAAATTCCGCTTCATGCACAACCAAGGAGGAAGGTTATAGATGCATAGAGTCACAGGCCAGGTGCTATGACTGGAGCTCTGCTCTCCAAAGGGATTAAAGCCATCTGTACTTAGACCAAATCTTAAGTTCCTTCCGTCATCTGCAAATGTCGGAAACTCTCTGTCAATTTTTCTCCACTGCGACCCATCAGCAGGGTGTCTGAGCATCACGTCTTTCTTACGGTCTTCCTTGTGCCATCGCAACAACTTGGCATGCTCTTTGTTTTGGAACAAACGTTTCAACCGTGGTATTATAGGAGCATACCACATCACCTTCGCAGGAACTCTCTTCCTGGGGCGCGCCTCGTCCTCAACTTCACCAGGGTCATCTCGCCTGATCTTATACCTCAATGCACCGCATACCGGACATGCATTCAAATTCTCGTACTCCTCGCCGCGGTAGAGGATACAGTCATTGATGCACGCATGTATCTTCTGCACCTCTAATCCTAGTGGGCAGACAACCTTCTTTGCTTCGTACGTACTGGGGGCAATACGTTATCTTTTGGAAGTATCTTCTTTATTATTTTCAGCAATTTTTCAAATCCCTTGTCAGAAGTACCTTCCTCTGCCTTCCATTGCAGCAATTCCAGTGTGGTGCCCAGCTTTTTCTGCCCATCTTCACAATTTGGGTACAACAATTTGTTGTGATCCTCTAACATTCTCTCCAACTTCAACCTCTCGTTTTGACTTCCACAGTTTATCTTCGCATCAAGAATGGCCCGACGAAGATCGTCATCGGGCTCATCAACAATGGGCTCTTTTTCAGCTTCATCTTCCCCCATTGATGTACCACCGTGATCAGTGAACATAGGATAGTTGTCATTATCCTCTTCTTCCTCATTGTCTTCCATTATAACTCCTCTTTCTCCATGCTTGGTCCAACAATTATAACCGGTCATGAAACCGGACTTCAACAGGTGGACGTGAATGGTTTGTGAGGTAGAGTAGTCCTGAGTATTCTTGCAGACACTACATGGACATGAAATAAAACCATTTGGCGGCTTGTTTTTCTCAGCCACTTGGAGAAAATAATGCATGCCATTAATAAAGTCGGGATAACGTCGGTCACTGTACATCCATTGCCGACTCATCTGACTCATCTGCATTATATAAATAAAATATAAAAAACCATTAACACTATTTCTTCAATATATAACAGTGATAAAGTGAATTAATATATAAGTTCATCACATTCAAACCAAAGTAGAGCAAATAACCAAATGTAATACATATAGTCTCACAAACATACATTGGTTCAAACTAACATACAACTATCTAAAGAATTTAAGCCCAACAACAAATACGATAAAAATCACAACTATGGTAACTATCGAACCAACACCATAATGATACCAAGCCTCTTTATGAATGGCATAATTTCTAATTTTTCTAATCTTCAAGCGCATTGCATCCATCTTGATCTTGTGCTCATCGACGATGTCGGCAATATGGAGCTCCAATTTCATCTTCTCTTCTAGGGTTTGGAGACGGAGATTTTCACTTCTTTCCAGTTTTGCTTTCAAATCATTAATTTCATTTTCAAAAAACTCGATGATAGGGTCGGTTGGAATTTCCGGTTCAACAACGACATCCGGATCGTTATAGACCGGACGAGGACCGACGGGGACGGATATCAAAACCATGACACACTATACATATAAAAAAAGTAAGATAATATACATGCATCTAAAGTATATCAATAAGTTAAAAAGGGATAAAAACAAGACTCACCGAGGAGGTGCCGGCGACGGGATGGCGCGGGCGATCGACGATGGTAAAGATGGTCACCGGACAACTGTAAACCCAATACATTATACTTTAATTTGAGCAAAAATTGCATGTAAAAAAAATGAAATCTCTTACTTAGGCATTTCATCAAACACCTTGCTAGCACTAGAAAAATAAATTTTGCTAAGTAGCACCAAAATGAGCTAAAAAAGGAACACTGGAGTGCTAACCGTCGGGTAGATGAGGTGCCGCCAAACTTGACAAATGGTGGAGAAAATAGGGGCCGAACTCGTGGTTGGGAGGAGCAAGGGTTAAGAAAATGGAGATGAACCCGGAGCTCAAAAATGGCCACGGCCTGGCCACGGCCGGGTCGGGGGGTGGAAGATGATATAGAATATATTTAGTCCCGGTCCGTAACAAGGACCGGTACTAAAGTCCCTCCATTAGTCCCGGTCTGTAAATAGAACCGGGACAGTGCATTGTCCGGGCTGGTCCCACCTCTGTCGCCTCCTCCCGCATCCCTTTGTCACCGGTTCGTAACACGAACCGGGACGGTAGGTCCCCTACGAACCGGGACTGGTCCTGGCGGGCGCCCTGGGACCAATGACCGGGACTAGTGCCACGATTGGTACCGGTCCGTAAGGGAACCGGGACGGAAGGGCCAAACCGAAGCCCCTGTTTCCACTAGTGAATCTACTTAGTAAATTATAGAGTTAAACGCTTGAGAGGTCACAAAGTTGCCACCGTGAGCGGATTAGTCACGGAAATGCTAACTATCGGTTACCAAGTTGTATTTTTGTGACACTTCGGTCGCTCCGTCACGACGGACGTTAAGTCGATGACGTGGCTGGCCTTTTTTTTGTTGCAAAATGCACCCCATTTTTTTCTTCGCATCTATTCGTCCCCGAAGATAAAATCTAGGCCAGGCATTTTGTCAAACAGGTGAGCAGCATCTTGTGCTGGCCGCCCGCCCTATGCTGGCCGCTGTGTCGAGCTCGCTGGCCGCGTCACTGCTCCTGCAATGGCCGTCGCACGCTCGCGTCGCACCTGGCTGCTCATCCGTCGCGCGCCTGCTTGCTCGCGCGGCGAGCCGCCTAACGCACTCGCCGGCCACGTCCCCGCCGCACGCCCGCGATGAAGCCGTCGTCGTGCCGGCCGGTGGACTGCGGCGGGACAAAGCGGACCATGGCCACCTTGTCCCGGAATTTTGCCTCCAGGCCGTCCACGGCGGCACACCACCAGGCCTGCGCGGGCAGAGGAGCCTGCCAATGCTACGACGCCGCCTCGATCGATCTTATCACCTATTCTCCTCTCTAATAGAACCTCCTCGTCGTGCCTTACCACTCCACCGAGTTTCGCTTGCTGGAGTGTTGTGTATGCTGGGAACGTGATCGGCGTCCCAGAGCGCGCCCATGTCGGCATCGAGGTTCTCCCCATCGCCATGAGCCTCCTCGAGCTCTCAAAACATGTCAACCAGCTCGGAATCACCAATAGCTTTACCTCCCTCGAGACACACTTGTAGGGAAGCAGTGGGTCGACGGGATCGACTTAGTCTTCCCCAACTCCGGCTCCGGCCACCACCGCTCGATCTCCTCCGTTGTGGCATCCCAGTCTTCACCGACTGTCCCTAATTGCATGCCTAGCAGTGCGTCGGCGAGCTCTTCCTAGTTGTTGTGCAGAAAGTGTGTCTCCTTCCGTCGGGTGCGTGCACGCCTACGAGTCTAGGCTGTCAAGTCTGGCTGCTACAAGAGATGAGTCGACGAGTATGACCGCGGTCGCGTGCGTGTATTGAGCTAGCCCTAGCCAGACTTGACAATCAAGGTGAGCTAGCTGATCTTGATCCCGGCCAAAAGCAGTGGATGACCGACACGGCGGCGCGGGCCGTGACGACGGACAGCACAGCTGCCAACGCGTGTATTGGCCGGTAACAAAAAAAAAAAATCGAAAAAAGCCTAACAATTAGAAAAAAAATTAAGGAGTTATTTGTAAAAACCAGTCAGCCACGTCAGCAACTTAACGTCTGTTTTGACGGAGTCGCCTAAGTGTCAAAAAAATACAACTTCGTGACCGATAGTTAGCATTTTCATAAAAATACAACTTGATGACTGATAGTTAGCATTTTCCTGGTTCGTGACTAATCCGCTCATCGGTGGCAACTTTGTGACCTCTCAAGCGTTTAACTATAAATTATATCAACCGCGCGCATGTAATTTAATGCAAAGAAATTTTCCAAATACCAAAGGGAGATGTGAAGAAAACTCTTGCTGATCCGCACGTACATTCATTAAGACGTTAATTCCTCTGGTATCTCACGCCTGTACTTAAACTCTGCTCCTTCCTTTTGTTGCTGTGGCTGACTGGTTTTTACAAATAATCCCTTAATTTTTTTCTAATTGTTAGGTTTTTTTTTGATTTTTTTTTGTTACCAGCCAATACACGCGTTGGCAGCTGTGCTGTCCGTCGTCACGGCCCGCGCCGCCGTGTCGGTCATCCACTGCTTTTGGCCTGGATCAAGATCAGCTAGCTCACCTTGATTGTCAAGTCTGGCTAGGGCTAGCTCAATACACGCACGCGACCGCGGTCATACTCGTCGACTCATCTCTTGTAGCAGCCAGACTTGACAGCCTAGACTCGTAGGCGTGCGCGCACCCGATGGAAGGAGACACACTTTCTGCACAACAACTAGGAAGAGCTCGCCGACGCACTGCTAGGCGTGCAGTTAGGGACAGAATTCAGCCCTTCTAGGGAAATGGTTCTAGGGAAATGGCTGTATAAGCTTCTGTCGGAAGAAGGGACTTGGCAAACAATCCTACGGCGCAAATATGTCGGTTCAAAAGCATTGTCTCAAGTGGTATGGAAACCAGGTGATTCACACTTTTGGGCCGGCCTCATGGCAACGAAGAAATTTTTCTTCCGCTTTGGAAAATTCACTATTTGTGATGGGTCGGAGATTAGATTCTGGGAGGATCATTGGCTTGGTAATGCCCCTCTAAAGGATCAATATCTTGCTCTGTACAATATTGTTCGTCATAAGAGTGAGACGCTAGCTGAGACTATGCGGACTTCTCCTCCAAATGTGACGTTCAGGCGAGATTTAGCCGGACCCAGACTTGCAGCATGGGAAGCTCTTTTAGAAAGATTAACCATGATTCAGCTCTCAGAGGGGTCGGATGTTTTTCGATGGAATCTGAATGAGAACGGTCATTTCTCAGTGTATTCTATGTATAAAGTTCTTATCCAAAGTGACGTGCCAACGGTTAAGTGCGAAAAACTCTGGAAGATGAAAATACCATTAAAGATTAAAATTTTCTCATGGTATGCTCGTCGAGGAGTTATTCTCACAAAGGATAACCTTGTTAAGCGTAATTGGAAAGGAAGTACGAAGTGTGCCTTTTATTCTCACGATGAGATGATTAAGCACCTTTTCTTCGAATGTAAGATTGCGCGTTCTATATGATCAACTATCCAAATGGCTTCTAATTTGTATCCTCCTAAATCAGTTGCGAATATTTTCGGGAACTGGTTGCATGGAATTGATGACAAGTTTAGAAATATAATACGGGTGTGAGCGATGGTTGTTGTCTGGTCGCTTTGGCTTTGTAGGAATGACAAGGTTTTCAATGATAAAAATATTTCTCTATTGCAGGTGATATACCGGTGCACAGGTTTGCTCCGTTCCTGGTCCATGTTACAACGCGTGGAGTTTCGAGACCTCTTTATGGAGGCTTCTGCGCGACTGGAAACTACGGCGAGGGACATTTTTACTCAACATGGGTGGCGTAGTGATCTTCGTATCGGACCACCTCCATAGGCGGAATACACGATCTCATGATTTGTATTGAGGCCTATGTTTTTAGCTATTTTATTTATGACTGTCGGCTGTGTGCATCTTTGATATGCAGAGGCCGGGTGTAATACTTAAACTTTTAAGTAATAAAGCCCTTTATAAAAAAAAGGTGAGTTTGTGTGGATGGGCTTGTTGGTCAAAGCTGGAGAGAGCAGCGGTGGTGCTTCGCTGCTACGGCCATGTAGGCATGCCGTCACGTCAGGCGGCGGACTAATGGCGCTGCTAGGGCTGTGCGGATAAGTCGTGAGATCGTTATGGGGAGAGACGCGAGACGTGCGCGATTCGTTTGGGTTTTTATCTGTTCTTTACCCGTTAATTTCGCTTGGGCCCGTGTGGTGGGACTCTGTTGGAATAAGTAAAATTAACCCAGTTCGGTTTAGTTGTGGTGGGCTTTTAGCCGGTTTGTGTCCCTGCCAGCATGAAACGGAGGAAACCTTGTTAGTGGTCGGTTAACAAAGATGAAGGTTTGATTTACACCAAACAAAACAATTAGGACGAAAAGTGAACTTCTACGAAAGTTTGAGGACGATAAGTGGACTTTTTTTCAGAACAAAAACTAAGAGGGATTAAACACTAAACTTCGTTTGAGAATATATTACATGTACGATGTACCACTAAGAGACTAAAGTACTAAACCCGACGCAGATGGAATACAATACACGTACCACTAAACTTCCGCTTTAAGACTAAACACAACATAAGCTGAGCACCCTCCTCGTCATCGCTGACAGTCTCACCGACCGAGCTCGCCGCAGAGCACTGAAGACGAGGTCGATGGATGGGCTCGGTGTCGCTGCCGCACCACGACAGTCCATCTCCAGGTGCGAGCTCCGGCTCTGCCTCGGTTGGGAAGCACCGCGGTGGAGGTCGCGGCTGCGGCGCCCACGGCCGCCGTGCCCGAGCTCCACTTCGCCTGGAGTGGTGTCGGCCGGACGTCGGCGGCGCTACCTGCACAGGCAGTAGCAGCCGCAGGCGAGCACGCCGACCATGGGGACAGCGCCGCTGACGATGCCGGCAAGCTGAGCTGATGCAAGCGATGCCATGCTGCGCGTGTTGCTAGGGAAGGAAGCAGATGGGGTGCTGATGCATCTAAAATGCATACATGAACTTTGCACTATAATAGTTATAATCCAATCATATTTTCATCATTTAAGGGGTATATTACTGTTATTTAATGATTTTTGGTAATTTATAATGATTTCCCTTTTTTATGGAATTAATCCTGCGCAGGCAGAAAACCCCTATTTCTTTCTTTATTTGTTTCAGGATCTTAACGACGTCATAATGAGCTATAAATTTAGGAGAGTCATTATTTTGAAAGGATAAGATTTAGGAGCGAAAGAAGTCAACGAACGGAGGCCGGAGGACCAAAAGGGAGGGTTCCACGCGGCTACAGTACCAGGCCGCATGGGCCCACCGAATTTCGCCCTCGTGGCCCCGTTTGCATCGATCCTTCGCCCAGAAGCATCCTCGTGACCTAAAAATGCCTATATAAAAGGTCCCCCGACGTTTTCCAGAAGGAGGCGGCAGAGAAACACAAAACTAGAAACAGAGAGACAGAAGGCTGCCGCTGGAGAAGATTGGAGGGGGGAAACGCCGCCGGAATCACCTCCGGAGGTCTTCTCCATCCCCCCTCCGGAGTCTCCATCAACACCACCACCAAGACCAGCACCATCTCCATCACTATCTTCGTGATCCACTTCATCCCCTTATAGTTTGAGATTGGTTGATCCCTAGCTATTGTCTAAGTGCTATTTTACATGTTTGTGAATTGCTACTTGTCATTGTTTTGTGGGGAGATCATAATTTCAGATTGTGTTGTATCACTTGTACCACTGAATCATATCATGTCTTCGTGTTGTGAGTAGTTCTCTCATGTTCCTAGGGGTATAAGATGAATTGCCAATGATTTTTATATGACATGTGTTCGTATTTTGTCTAGTTTTTATCTTTGATGTAATTCTATGATGGTGTTGTGCGAACGTCAACTGCATATCACTTCACCTATATGGGCTCATAGGAGAACACCATAATGTGATGAATTGAGGAGGATTTAGGGGGACAAGTAAACCTGAGACCGAGTCATGAAGTTACTTTATGGGGGTATTAGTATCGGGGACCTTAGAGTGTAATGCTATGGTGGGACTTTGTGTCTTAATAACTCTTGTGTAGTCATTTACTTGGCAACATGATCCATCATAAGAGGTTTAGTTTATTCATTTAGCTATTCCTAATTATGGCTCCGTCCAAAGAAGATTAAAACTTGACAAAATGTTTACCTTGTTGTTCTAAAAATATTTATGCCATGAAGTCTAAGTAGCCTTTGGGAACTCTCTCCACCTATAAGAAACATACACTTGAGCTTGTCCTCTTGCTGCATAGAGGATTGGGCTTTCTCTCTTTGAGAGCTTTCACTTGTCATATTGCATTCTCAGCATTTTACTTTATTGCAATCTATACACCAAAAACCCAAAAACACTTGCATCATTTAATCATTTGCTTGTCTAGTGCATAGATAATAAGAGTAGTGACGCTCTTATTTGAGAGGATAAATACTTATACCTTCTACTCCTCGTGGTATCGATACTATACTTACACATCGAAAACTTCAACGATCCCCTATACTTGTGGGTATCAGGTGTCGAGGCGGAGAGGATAAGAGAATGTCGAGAGGTGTTTCTTTGTTGCTCTCCCCCCGCCCTACCGTTGATTAATTTTAACTGCTGTACAATTGAGACTGAGGGATGGGGGCGATTGCCCCCCCCCCCCCCCGCACCAAAAATGGTTCTAAAGGAAGAGTGATATAGGTTTCTAACTCCGCCATACCTAAATGTTGGACCGTCCTTCGCCACTACCTGCACGCATGCATGCCTAGCTTGTGTCAGGCAGGTTTTTCTCGACACCAAACATGAATGAGCATGCAAATGATTACTTGCCGATTGAGGACCCGCGTCGCCTCGTGCCGGCGGCGGCGGCACAGAACCACGCAGCTAGCCAGCAGTGCGGCACCGCCTGCAGCAGCTCCCATGCTTGCTCCAACTACAATGAAGATGCTCCAAGCAGCCATGCTAGCTATGCATGGAGCTGCGGGCTAGCTTTGAGCTGTTGTATTTTGTGCCGAATATATGTTAGGCTACAGTTGGACTTGGATACGCGGTAGGTTGTAGTGTTGGAGTCGAATGTAACCAGGGCCCAGTATATAAAGGCACCGTGGGTAGCCAAAATAGACTATGACAAGAAAGCTAGGTTAGACATAAGATCGAGTTTAGAGGACGGTCCGGCACCCGTGGCAGGGGTGCCGGACCGGCGTGGCGTCTGAAGATCTATATTGTCTGTGTACTGAGGCGGGCTTGTCGTTGACGGTACTTTGATTAGTACATGCGGAGGAGCGCCCATTAAGCATGCCCCGCAGATGTAGGCGTTGATCGCTCAACTACGTTACAATACGTCATCTCTCCTCTACATTATGCAATGGTCTTTCTGCGTATTTTATAACAAGTGGTATCAGAGCAAGGTTGCAGATTGGATCATGGTGCGGATGATCTAGATGGGAGTGATGGTTGTTCTAAAGGGGAGGCGAGCTTCTGCCGAAGCGGAGCCGAGGTTCCTAGCAGCGGAGCGAGGGGCCTACGCGGAGTGAGGCTGAAGCCGCCCATGTGGCTGACGACGACACGGTACGAGTTGTTGACGGCGGAAGAACATCATCAACAAGCACGGCATAGATCTCGGGCGTAACGGCGCGAGGCGGTAGGTCGTGGAAGCTGATCCGATTGACAGGCACTGTCGGTTGGATTAGCTTGGCGCGCAAGCTGGGGAAGAGCGTACCGGCTGATGCGGCGCAACGGGTTCAGGCGGCCAGACCGGCCGGTTCAACCGGAGAGACCGGCCCGACATGAAGAGAACGGGTGCAATACGGTTGGGTCTCTGATGTGCGTAAAGTACGTGTATGTCTCTCAAGATTCGGACCTTGCTACATCCACGCCTTCGTTTAGGGCACCACCCAACTATTCCAATCTACACCATCAAGCAGTTTTCTGGCACCGTTGCCGGGGACTTTGGAGCTGCAGCAAGGGGAGTCTCATACTCTCGATCACTTTACTTTGTTTTTGTCTTGCTTGCTTTATTTCTCGTTTAGCTTATTTTTCTTGTTGCAAAATTTTAAAACCCCCCAAAAAAATTAGTGTAGTCTTTATTTCTGTTTTGCTTATTTGCTCTCTTTATAAATCAAAAACACAAAAAAAAATGCTATGGAAGAACTTACTAGAACCTCTATGTTGATGGAAGCTAGAGAATTATATATAAAGTATAGAGAATCAAGAGAGGGTAAAATCTTGAGAGGCATGTTAAAAAAGTTGAATCAGATTGCTGAACTCTTACTTGATCTTCATGATATAAATTGTTGCTCTAAGCTACACGATAAACATTTTAAATTCCAATGTGGCTTTAGTAAAGAACCTTTAATTGCAACCTATCATTGGTTAAACTATACTCATCTGGGAGCTAAACAAGTGGAACAATTTGTTACATTTGTGGCAGCCTCCGAAGTAGATTCTTTCATGGACGAAAATTATGAAACTTGCATGGCTTCTAATAAACTTAAATTTACAAGCTCTTGGATCCTTAATTATTGTTTGGAAAATTTCAGCAATAATGATTATATCATTGATTATAAAAAGAGACTCCTTGCCGCACAAGAGGGTTCTCACATTTTGCAGGATGCAGGATACGAAAATATAAGCCAATATGAAGAGGAGAAGGAAGAACTAATGGAGGAAGAAAAGGAAGAGTGTGAGCCTCCACTCCCTCTATCTGAGGATGACAGTAAATATCAAACTCAAGACACCTTTGTAATGTATAGAATCCATGCTATATTGATGATGTTTCTACTAAAAATTCTATTCTCATTTATGATAACCCATGCTACTGTGATGAAGTTGATAAGGCCTCTATTAATGATGCTTATGAAGATGAGTTTGCTACTGTTATATATGATAATCCGTGCTTTATTGATAAATCTTATGATAATCCTTTATTTGTTCCTACCATTGAGATACATGTTAATGAAGAGTTGTGCTTAGAAAGTTTATATGATAATGCTCTTGACGATGGTCCTATGTTAATTTATGATAAACATTATAATTCTATTGAAAGTGGGTTTGATCCCACTATTTTTGAGATGGACCAAAATTATGTGCTTATATATCATGAACAGCCTATTTTAAGTGATAGATATATTGTTGAGTTTGTTCATGATGCTACTAAAAATTATTATGAGAATGAAAATATGGTTATTGGAGTTTTCATGTTACTAAAACACCTATCTTTATGTTGTTTTACCTTCCTATGCTTAATGCTTTGTGCTTCAAGGATTAATTTTTTTACAAGATGCCTATGCATAGGAAGTGGGGTAGGCTTAAAGGCGTTTCTTATTTGCTGTGTGATGCTCTTTTTCTCTTCCAATCTTATTTTATATGAGCATCATTGAAATTATTGCTCCTAGCTAAAAGGCATTAAAAAAAGCGCTTGTTGGGAGGCAACCCATCTTTTACTTTTAGTTTGTTTTTACTTTTCTTGAGTCATGAAGTTTTTTCCTCTGTAGCAACTTCATAGTATCTTTTTCTTTTGGTTTTTTGTGCCAAGTTTAGCCTCTAATTCATTGAAAGTGCGAGGTGTTGTTTTGCTGTCCAGAAACAGATTTCTGTCCTTCACTGTTCGAAAATCCAAAAAATCCCTGAATTTTATCTTTTTTCTGATATTTTTAGAAAGCAAGACTGATACTTTTATCTATCTTTAGTTAGCTTTAAGTTTTTTTATTTGAGCTATATAAGTGCCTCAAAAAATTCAATCTTTACAGACTGTTCAGTTTTTGACAGATTCTGCTTTTATTTTTTATTCGCCTCTTTTACTATCGTCAAATGTGAAATTCTTGAGGAGGAGTACCACATTGAGGCTTAGTAAACAGTAGCTAATGCCCAATAAAATTTGTTTGTAATTTGTCTTGAGTTGAACACATGTGCATTTTAATTTACGATTAATCTATCTAACAAACGTGCCCAGCTCATTAACTTTATCCGGCGTTTGGTCGGTAACATCCGCGCCCCTATAGAACGGAAGAACTAACGTCATGCATGTCTGCAAGGATTCTTTTCATCATTCAAAAATTTAAAACGAATTATCTCTTAAACCGATAATCCATTTGACAATCCGTTTTCACAGTTGGGTTCGTCTCGAGAAGTACTTCAAAACAAGATCCCATCTTGATATGTTTTGACGAACTTTTTTTTTCGTCGCTAGTTGCCAGGTTATAGTACTGTAACTACCATATTATTTGTTAACAGTTACCATCCAAATAGTTCACAATTACCAGATAATATTTACTTGTTTTTCCTCGTAGCGTTGATCTATATGACCAGGGAATGGGTATTTGATCCAATCTAAATACAAAAAAGATCACATTAACATCAGGAAAGGCTTAAATTATTAAGTAACGAAGTTTAAAAAGCCTGGCAACCATTTAATTTTAATCTGGTGATCTGGTGACCAAGTGACAATAATGTGGCAACTAATGTCAAATTTTTTTTTATCAAAACATATCAAGATGGGATCTATTTTCAAAGATCTCGACGCGACTAAGCTAACCGTGAAAATGGATCTAATTTTTGACTTACGGTTGAAGAGATAAAACATTTTAAAGTTTGAAAACCAATAAAAAAGTCCACGTAGTGGGTTGTAGTGGGTTGACTCGGTTACCTGTTTGCATGGCTAAATTGCCATATTCCATCCGTGCCCACGTAAATCTAATCTGGGGCACGTGTCCTATGTAGCACAGTCCTTTAATTTATGAGCACTAACTCTCTAATCAAATTATGAGAAGTTTTGTGTGAAGAAGGTTTTTAAGTTTCAAAGGAGAGATAATGAAGAAATGGAGGATGGATCAGAGCTCAAGCTTGGCGATTCCCCCATGGCATCCCCTCTGAATATCAAGAACCATCAAGCGTCAAAGTTTGGGGATGCCCAAGGCATCTCCTCATCTTCATCGACTATCATGAGGTCGTCTTCGTTGAACTTTGTTTTTATCACTTTACATAATATGTGCTATGCTTGGAGCATCTTTTTTACTTTCAGTTTTATTTATTTGTTTGCTGGTCATATCCTTGTTGGATCCTAGCTTTATTTGTGTGGGAGAGAGACACGCTCCGCTTTTTTGTTTGAATACTCCTTTGCTTCGCTTATATCTTTTTGAGTATTCTTAGCTACTATTTATTTGCTAGTAAGTTCTCGCTTTTAGCTTTTATCTTGTTTAGATCTTCTAGTTGTTGATGTTAAACTCTCATGTTCTTCACTTATACTTGTTGGAGAGTTGTTATGGATAAATTGCTGATAACCCCCAAGAGCAGGGGATCACTGTAGCACCTCTCAATGTGGAAGAAGGGTATCGATCCGCAGGAGCAAGAAGGAAAAGTTATCTATTCCCTACAACTAAAGTGTCACAAGTTTTAGTTGATTATGCACTAAACAAGTTTAAAGAACAAGATGGTTGATTTAATGGATGGAAGTTTAATGTAACAAAACAAGAATGTGAAAGTGTCCCAATCCTCTTTAATGCAAGAGGACAAGACAAGGGAACAAGAGTGTGAAAGTGTCCCAATCCTCTTTAATGCAAGAGGACAAGAGAAAGGTGTAAACGGTGCTTTGGAAATAAGGCCTAGGGATCATACTTTCACTAGTGGACACTCTCAACAATAATAATATAATTGAATACATAGATATTTCCTCCTCCTTATGCTACTCTGAATTAATTTCTAGTTGGATAAAGAACACCAATCCACTGTGTAGGGCTATAAAAGCACACCTTAAAGTCGCATTCCACATCTAGGGAACCCCACACTGCCAACTTGAGTTCACTAAATAGTACTAGACAAACACCACAATTTCATAGAGACATCTACCACAAATAATAACTCATGATAAGTATTCATGTAATCTTTAGCCTAAGAGCCACACACGGTGCACGCACTGTCAATTTCACACCATGGGACAAAGGTGACTCCGGCAATCACATCAATAAAACCACTTGAGTAGCATAATTCATAAGATAAAGAAAAGTACCATCTATGGATTCAACTAGATTACAAAGCTCATGATCACATAAAGATTAAACCATGCGAAAGAGAGATAAACCACATAGCTACCGGCATGAGCCTTCAGCCCCGAGGGAGACTACTCCCCCTTCATCATGGAGATGAGGAGCTTGATGGAGAGGTTGATGAAGAGGTGCAGCCCGGAGTGGAGACGATCTTGCTGTAGATGTTGATGATGATCACGCCGGAGGGGGGTGGAGCTCTCCGGAGGTGGATTCCGGCGGCATTTCCCCCCTCCGATCTTCTCCGGCAGCAGCCTTCTGCCTCCCAGTTTCTGGTTTTGTGTTTCTCCGCCGCCTCCCTCTGGAAAACGTCGGGGGACCTTTTATATAGGCGTTTTTAGGTTACGAGGATGCTTCAGGGTGAAGGATCGATGCAAACGGGGCCACGGGGGCTAAAATAGGTGGGCCCACACGGCCTGGTACTGTAGGCGCGTGGGACCCCCTATTTTGGTCCTCCGGCCTCCGTTTGTTGACTTCTTTCGCTCCTAGGTCTTCCCCCTTCCAAAATAATGACCCCTGTAAATTTATAGCCCATTTGGACATCGTTTGGATCCCTGAAACATCAAAATATAAAAAGTAGGGTTTTCTGCCAGTGCAGGGTTAATTCCAAATAAATGGGGAAACTGTGAATTATCCCCAAAATCAATATAAAACAATGATATAACCCTTATATGATGCAAATATGATTGAAATATGAGAATTATAATGCAAAGTTCATGTATGCATTTTACATGCATCAACATCACCAAGCTTAACTCATGCTCGTCCTCGAGTATGAAAGTGATAAAACTAACATGAACTTTGCAATATAATAACAACATGAATATAAAAGATGATTGCTACTGCTATATAAAGTCAAATGATTCATTATTCAAAGAAGTAGCAATATGCAAACAGTTTATAAAGTGATATCAAGTATTCAATGCAAGGATGTTCAATGATAGTTCACAAAGTGTAACATAAAGATAGTAATATGGACATTCTTACTTTTGCATACTTGTGGTCCATTGAGTGTAGATGAAAATCTGAATATAAAAGGTGGACACTTTGGAAAAGATGTATAAATAAGTAGAGGTCAAACATGCATAAGTTTCATCTATCCTCCAGACTATTCTACTTAAGTTATTGATTGCAATGGTAATACTTGGTATCAAGCTCTCATTTCCCTATCATAGCATCTTGAATGATTAAAGTTAAATGTGAAAGCAAATATGAGTAGTGGCCTTGATAAAGTAAAGGTTAGATGTCTCATGCCCCTTGAATATAAGTATCTACACCATGATTACTCAACTTGGGAAATAGAGCAAGTTTAAGTTATCTATCATTGTAAGTAATAATGGTATCATCAAGAGTCTCAACTGGGGTACCTCTTGTCCCATGATATGGATCAAGCCCACATCAAAACAACAAGACAAACAAACATAATGAACACTCTCAACACCCTCTTTATTTACCACTTGATATAGCTTTTTATTGTAGGGTGTATCATAGAGAGTTCAAAATAGCATGTAAGTAAATTTCCACCATGAATGATGTATGGCTTAGATTAGTGGCCCAGGTTTCTCTCTAACCATTTATACAAACTCATTTAAACTTAACTCTATTTCCACATTATTTCATCATGATGGGCATCCATAAACAAAAGTACATGATATCAACTAAACAAATGATGGAACATGTTGAAAGCTTTGCATGTGACAGCACATATGGGCTAACTCCCAACCTTAAACATTTATCAAGCCACTATCTTCATAATATTAATCACAATGGTTCATGTTTATTAAATGCAAGTAAAGTGTGCATCAAGTTCGCGAGAGCTTTTTAACCAACTTTTCCCAATACAATAAATAACATAATCATTTTCATTTAGAGGTAAAGATAACACAAATAACATGATAAACATACTCGAAATAGCATAAAGCTAATAGGTAGATATGGTGGACTCACTTCAAAACTTTGGTTGAAGGTGTTGGAAACAAGTTTTTACTTGTTGGAATTTTTGGGCTAGCAAAAGGGAGAAAGATGACCATCTAGATGCATGCATGAGTGTCCATAGAACTAACTAATTCATGTCAAACAAGGTGAAATAACATACATCATCAAAACATGAATAAAAGATAGCTCATGATAAAGCATTTGCAAATTATTACTCATAAAGAAGCTCATGAATCATGCAACTATATGTGTCATTAAAAATCAACTTAGACATCCATTTTCCCAATACAATAAAAGAATGCAAGATATTCCAACCCATATTTCCAGTAACTTACTCATATATAAATGATAGTGTTGTGGTCTCACAAAAATCAAACCAAAACAAAAACAAATAAAAGACGCTCCAAGTTTATGCGATAAAGTGCATTGATAGAAAAAACAGAAGTTAGACGTGTGCAAACCGAGAGTGTGTAGGTCCAGTGGGGTTGTCTTCACATCCCCAAGCTTATGGTTTTGACCATCCTTAGATAGCTCTTGGTGCATCTCCTCTAATCCATGTGAAAAACTTCAAAACACTGTTTCTCTCATTTCTTTTCTGTGGGGTGACATTAGTAGTGATAGACAAATGCATTACTTGCTGCTTATAATCCTTAGACAAAAATTCATATGAATGTCCAGAAAGTGTATAGTGTTGTATGCCTATTCATAAACTCAATTGGATCAACAAGATTCAAGTTAAAAGTTCAAAACATGCATCAAACAATATTGGACAGAATCTGTCCAGAAAACTGACAGCAGCAAAACGTATATTTCTACCTGACTTCCACAGGTCTAAAAATTCTGCAAAAATTCATGCATACAGAGGATGAAAAGTTGCAGTTACATTAAAAATATCAGCTCATTCGGAGTTACAGAATAAGAATTAGAAATCAAACCGTGCACAGACCTGTGCTGGAATGAAATCTCCGCATGCAAAATAACAACTTTCTCAAACCAAAATGGGTAAAACTTGGCACTTTATTAAAAATTCTAGAAACTAAACTAAAAACTAAGTCTCTTGTTACAGCAAGAGGACACAAAGAAAATCAAAAGTAAAAACAACCGGGTTGCCTCCCGTAAAGCGCTTTCTTTATAGCCATATAGCTAGGCTTACTTACTTGGTACCAAGATGGTTGGAGTGAGGTGGCTTGGCATCCCCAAGCTTAAATTCTTGTATGTAGGGTGAGCTTAGGGGTTACATCCCCAATATTGAGTGTTTGTCCCTCTTGATCATTGTTCATCACCCTCAACTCTTCCACTTGAAAATTTCTTTACACAAAACTCATCATAAAATTTGATTAGAGGGGTTAGTGTCTCCATAATTAAATTAAATCCATATAGGTACAGCAAAGACATATCATGAATTGATTCTAAACATTAGCTACTGTTACTACGGTTGTGTAATGCTCCTTAATCAAAAGAACCGCACAAAACACAAGTAATGAGAGTAATGCAAAATAAAGACAGAATCTGTCAAAAACTGGACAGCCCGTAAAGAGTGAATTTTCAGAGGCACTTACGTTGCTCAAATAAGAAAACTTTGAACTAATTAAACGTGTATTAATAGCTGAAGATTGCTGTCGTAAAATTTCAGGTCGAAATTCACCTTTTGTGATTTTTAACATTTTTCTCAGTAAAGCTTAGGAATCTGTTTTCTGGACAGCCATGATAGTTTTAATGATGCTCACATAGAAATAAGAGTTGAAACGCAAAGGTGAGCATCAAGATAAAAATATGAAACACATTTAAGTCTAACCCACTTCCTATGTATTTGGATCTTGTAAGAAAATAAATCAGTGAAGCATATAGTAATTAGCATAGGAAGGTAAAGCAAGTGCAACATTAAAACCTTCAACATAAAGAGAGGAAACATAGTATTATTGAGATATTTAGAGACATGTTTCCCTCTCTCATAATAAATTTCAGTGCCATCGTGAACAAACTGAACAACATAAGTATCATATAAAGCATTCTTGTCATGATTCACATGCATAAAAGTATTATTATTACTCTCCACATAAGTAAAATCCTTCTCATTAGTAATAGTGGGAGTAAAACATTCATAATCATCATTGTAATCACCAAATATAGGAGGCATATCATAATAATAAACTTTATGCTCAATAATAGGTGGACTGAAAAGACCAAATTCATCATTATAATCATCATATATAGGAGGCATAGTATTATCAAAGCAAATTTCCTCCTCAAAGCTTGGGGGACTAAAAAGATCATTTTCATATAAACTCGCTTCCCCAAGCTTAGACTTTTCCATAGCATTAGGAATAATGGTGTTCAATGAATTCATGCTAATAGCATTGCAATCACTATTATGCAAACAAACTCCCATCGGTTTAATTATCTCTTCAAAAGCACCATGTCCTAATTCAATATAAAGTTCATAAAGTTCTCCAATTTTTTTGTTATTTTCCATTTTCTAAATTTTTTTGGGTTTTTGATAAATGCAAAACTGAAAGTAGAACTAAACTAAATGCAAAACTGAAAATAAATATCTAGTGCAAACAAGAATAGAAAATTAAGCGCTACGTTCCCCGGCAACGGCGCCAGAAAAGTGCTTGATAACCCCCAAGAGCAGGGGATCACTGTAGCACCTCTCAATGTGGAAGAAGGGTATCGATCCGCAGGAGCAAGAAGGAAAAGTTATCTATTCCCTACAACTAAAGTGTCACAAGTTTTAGTTGATTATGCACTAAATAAGTTTAAAGAACAAGATGGTTGATTTAATGGATGGAAGTTTAATGTAACCAAATAAGAATGTGAAAGTGTCCCAAACCTCTTTAATGCAAGAGGACAAGACAAGGGAACAAGAGTGTGAAAGTCTCCCAATCCTCTTTAATGCAAGAGGACAAGACAAAGGTGTAAACGGTGCTTTGGAAATAAGGCCTAGGGATCATACTTTCAGTAGTGGACACTCTCAACAAAAATAATATAATTAAATACATAGATATTTCCCCCTCCTTATGCTACTCTGAATTAATTTCTGGTTGGATAAAGAACACCAATCCACTGTGTAGGGCTATAAAAGCACATCTTAAAGTCGCATTCCACATCTAGGGAACCCCACACTGCCAACTTGAGTTCCCTAAATAGTACTAGACAAACACCACAATTTCATAGAGACATCTACCACAAATAATAACTCATGATAAGTATTCATGTAATCTTTAGCCTAAGAGCCACACACGGTGCACGCACTTTCAATTTCACACCATGGGACAAAGGTGACTCCGGCAATCACATCAATAAAACCACTTGAGTAGCATAATTCATAAGATAAAGAAGAGTACCATCTATGGATTCAACTAGATTACAAAGCTCATGATCACATAAAGATTACACCATGGGAGAGAGAGATAAACCACATAGCTACCGGCATGAGTCTACAGCCCCGAGGGAGACTACTCCCCCTTCATCATGGAGATGAGGAGCTTGATGGAGAGGTTGATGAAGAGGTGTAGCCCGTAGTGGAGATGATCTTGCTGTAGATGTTGATGATGATCACGCCGGAGGGGGGTGGAGCCCTCCGGAGGTGGATTTCGGCGGTGTTTCCCCCCTCCGATCTTCTCCGGCGGCAGCCTTCTGGCTTCCTATTTCTGGTTTTGAGTTTCTCCGCCGCCTCCCTCTGGAAAACGTCGGGGGACCTTTTATATAGGCGTTTTTACGCCACGAGGATGCTTCAGGGCGAAGGATCGATGCAAACGGGGCCACGGGGGCTAAAATAGGTGGGCCCACGCGGCCTGGTACTGTAGCCATGTGGGACCCCCTATTTTGGTCCTCCGGCCTCCGTTCGTTGACTTCTTTCGCTCCTAGGTCTTCCCCCTTCCAAAATAATGACCCCTGTAATTTTATAGCCCATTTGGACATCGTTTGGGTCCCTGAAACATCAAAATATAAAAAGTAGGGTTTTCTGCCAGTGCAGGGTTAATTCCAAATAAATGGGGAAACTGTGAATTATCCCCAAAATCAATATAAAACAATGATATAACCCTTATATGATGCAAATATGATTGCAATATGAGAATTATAATGCAAAGTTCATGTATGCATTTTACATGCATCAATTGCTTAAATTGTCGAAGCGACAAAATGCTATCTGTGTGATATTAGAATAAAATGAAAAGCCTGCATAGTCTTGTAGATCATTGCGTGGATACTTGATGCTTCTCAATTGTTTTGAGATATTAAGTTGAATGGTTAAACTTGCTGGTTATTTGAGTGGAATTGATTAGTAAAGAAATACAGTTAAAAGCTTAAAATTGTGTGGTTTTTCGTAGTTGTTAATTCATAGAGCTAATCTTTTCATCAAAGTAATTGTTTGGTCAACAAGGGAGACGGTGTAGATTTTTTATGGTTATGATTGGTTAACGTCCTATGTTATTCTGTTACCGGTTACGATTAGATGTTTGCTTCAAATACCCTTTTTGCTAAGCCTAAAAATTCGTACTGAGTGTGTGGTTCACTCGTGCATCAAATCCCCAAAGCCAAACTTTCTCGCCAGCTGAGTCCACCATATCTACCTATGCATGGTATTTCTTGCCATTCCAAGTAAATTTGTCATGTGCTACCTTCAAAATGTTTAAAATACTTCTTTTTTTGCCTCTGTTTTTAAGCTCATGAGTCAGCAGTAGAGAGCTAGATATAACTTGTAACGAGCAAGGTCATTTCCCCCCTTTTCACCCGGTGTCGATGGATTACGTCTTCACCTGAATCAACCCGATAGCAGCTTAAGCAAAATATAAATATAACTCACCATTCTCCTCCGCGCAATGAAAAACTGAGAAATCAGCCCAAACATTGGACAGTGGTGAAACAAAGGAGAAAGAGGAACGTACTCATTCCTCTAAAAACCAGCTGCTCTCACAAGTCTAAAAAGCCTTGCTTGTTATGAGGGACTAGATAGATTCTCTGTTGTGAAGTCGTTGACGAAAGCATGCATCTCTCAAAATTGTTTTACTTCTGTTTTAAAAATTAAAAAGGTCTAGCACATGATTAATCCCTGCTTCCCTCTGCGAAGGGCCTTTCTTTTACTTTTGATGTTGAGTCAGTTTTCCTTTTTCCTTCTATCTCCACAAAAGCAAACATCTAGTTTTGACCCCGGGTATCATTGAGCATATTGCATTGTCAAGATTAAACATGAATCTTTATGTTGACTTTATCTATAAGATAAGCCGTTGGAAGTTGAAGCTTTTTGCTAATACTTACATCTTCCTTTGTGTTGATACTCAAACACTTTTGTCATTGAATTATTATCCTTGTGAATTAGTCAAATATGTGGGTCACATTGCTTTCATGTCTTTAACGTACTATTTATGAAAGGTTTTGCTTTAATGATTCAACTTGGTTATTCATTGCTTTCTTGCTATCAATTATAGACAATTGTTTTGTATCTCTTCATTCCCTATGCTTTACATTACTATCTTGATCAAGATTATGTTGGTTGCATGTCTCATCAAAAATTATTTTGTTATCACTTACCTACTCGAGGACGAGTAGGAGTTAAGCTTGAGGATGCTGATACGTCTCAAACGTATCTATAATTTTTGAATGATTCATGCTAGTTTTATGATATTGTCACATGTTTCTATTATCATTTATATCATTTTTATGCATTTTGTCGGACTAACCTATTGACAAGATGCCCAGTGCCAGTTTCATGTTTTTGCTGCCTTGTTGTTTCAGAAATTTACTTCTGGAAATATTCTCGGAACTAGACCAAAATTGACGGGGATTATTTTTACGCCAAGACGAAGAAGGAGTCCGAAGGTCAGCCTTGGAGGCGACCCACAGGGCGTAGGCGGCCACCAGCCGCAGCCCTAGGGGGGCTGTAACACCCCGACTCACCCCCGAGCCGGGCCTGTTACCCTGACAGCTCTCTAGGATCTCTAGACTGGCCCCACAGACCAACACTAGTCTTTTCTGCGCACTTTGTCCCCACTCATGCGCAACCGGGAAGTACTTCCCGATCAGTCACCCATCCTCAAATTGATCCGGGCCAAGCACGCTTAACCTCGGAGTTCTTTGCGAATGAGCTTCCCGAAAAGAAGTTGCAACTTGTTGATATGAGTATCCTATCAATCCTATTGAGCCCTGAGTCAGGATCTCACATCCTTCCCCCCTTAGAAGACCGACGCCCTCGTCGGTCAACCCCCAGTCCAGGAACTTGCCCCTTTGGCACCCGTCGGTGCGTCCAGTGCCAGCACATGCTCCACATGTCCGCGCATCTGACCCGCACACGCCCGAGTTACCGCAAGGGTCGACTCTGATACCAAATGTAACACCTCGACTCACCCCCGAGCCGGGCCTGTTACCCTGGCAGCTCCCTAGGATCTCTAGACTGGCCCCACAGACCAACACTAGTTTTTTCTACGCACTTTGTCCTCACTCATGCGCAACCGGGAAGGACTTCCCGGTCAGTCACCCATCCTCAAATTGCTCCGGTCCAAGCACGCTTAACCTCGGAGTTCTTTGACTTCCCGGACGGTCACCCATCCTCAAATTACTCCAGGCCAAGCACGCTTAACCTCGGAGTTCTTTTCAGATGAGCTTCCGGAAAAGAAGTTGCAACTTGTTGATATGAGTATCCTATCAATCCTATTGAGCCCTAGGCCATGATCTCACATCCTTCCCCCCCCTTAGAAGACCGACGCCCTTGTCGGTCAACCCCCATTCCAGGAATTTCCCCTCTTGGCACCCGTCTGTGCGTCCAGTGCCGGCACATGCTCCACATGTCCGTGCATCTGACCCGCACACACCCGAGTTACCGCAAGGGTCGGCTCTGATACCAAATGTAACACCCCGACCCACCCCCGGGTCGGGCCTGTCACGCCTGGCAGCTCTCTAGGATCTCTAGACTGACCCCATAGACCAACACTAGTCTTTTCTGCGCACTTTGTCCTCACTCGTGCGTACCCGGGAAGGACTTCCCGGACGGTCACCCATCCTCAAATTACTATAGGCCAAGCACGCTTAACCACGGACTTCTTTTCGGATGAGCTTCCGGAAAAGAAGTTGCAACTTGTTGATATGAGTATCCTATCAATCCTATTGAGCCCTAGGCCAGGATCTCACAGGGGTCCGCGGGTGGGACCCGCCCCTGCCCCTGGGGCACCTTCTCGGCCCCCTCCGATGCCTATAAAATCAGAAATAACCTAAAAACATCGAGACGGACATTATTTTCCAGAAACTCGACCCCGACGCGCCGTCACCATAAACCCTAGTTCGGGGGTGAATCTTAAGCTAATCCTGGCACCCTGCCGGAGGGGAGATCGATCCCAGAGGGCTCTTCATCGCCATGCCTTCCTCCGGGATGATTTGTGAGTAGTCCCACCTTGGACCACGGGGCCATGGCAGTAGCTAGTTGGTAGTCTCTCTCCCTTGTGCCTCATATCTTATGATCTTGTGAGCTGCCTAACATGATCAAGATCGATTATTGTAATGCTATATGATGTGTTTGCTGGGATTCGATGGATTATGAAGTTATGATCAGATTGTGCATGATTCTTAAATATTGATTTGTGTTCTTGCATGCTCTCCGATGTGGCGTAATTACTTTGGCCAAGTGATTATGTGTATCTCCAAGAGAGGGTAGTTATGCTAGATAGTGGGTTCATGCCCCCTTTTGTTCCTGGGCACGAGTGACAGAAACGTCTAAGGGCGAGGGTGTGCTGTTGCTACTAAGGGTAAAACAGCGGTGTTAATGTCTCTTTTGATATTAGTATTGCTTACTTCATGCACTTTACTTAATACAAATGTCTGTTGCTTGCAACTTAATACCGTTGGGTGACAGGCTGGATAGCGATCCCACAGTGGACTTTTTAGACAAAGATACAATTGGACTCAACGGTCTTTGTTAATTGTCGTGATGCCTACATAAATATTATTTTGTTCTCTTTGTCATAGCTAAATTGGGTTTGTGTCATAATGTTGTCAATTGCCTAGCTGTAATTTGTTTACCCATCATATGAGTATTTTATTTACTTGAGAGACTCCACTAGTGAACCCATGGCCCCGGTCCATCTTTTTACATTGTTTACAACCTCATTTACTTGATTTTCATCATCATTACTCCACTGGTCAACTTTCATATTTCATCTATTTCACTATACAATTAACCGCTTTGTTTTCTGCGAGACCGGAAAGATTGACAACCTTTTCGCCGTTGGGGGCATAGTATTTTGGTTGAGTGTGTGCAGGTCCACGTCTGTTGAAGATTAAGCGCCAGATATCTTTAACATTCACCTCGTTGTTGATTTCTGATACGTCCATTTTGCATCACTATTTTACATCATAATTTGTTGTTATTCATTGATATATTTCATAATATGATGCAATACTTGTGTTATTTTATCCTATTTTGCATGTTTGGCAATTATTGGAGATGCATCCGCCGGAGCCTGCAATCAGCTGAAAAAGTACCTGTCAAGACACCTGACTTTGGAAACCCCAAAAATCCCAGGAAAATTCAGAGCATAATATTTCGACAAATAAGACTCAGAGTCAGAAGGGGCGAAGAGGCGAGCAACAGGGGGCAGGGGCGACCCCCTGCTGCGGGCCCACCTAGACCCGCGGGTGGGGCCCGCCCCTGGTCCTTATGGCCCCTCTCCGGCTCCCCTTCGGCGTATGATTAGCTTTTGACCTAAAACCATCCGGGGCATCGACGAATTATTATACCGCCGCCTCCACAAGGCGGAAACCAGACAGAGAGAAGAAGGGCTCCGGCAGGGAGAAATCTGTCGGGGAATTTCGCTCTCGGAAGGGGGAATCGCCGCCATCGTCATCGCCATCACGCCAAGCACCATCGGGATCATCATCAACACCATCTCCACCATCAGCACCATCATCACCGCCACCATCCAATCTCATCTCGCTGTAGCAATCGTCATTGTTTTGTCATTAGTTCATTGGGATCACATCCCGGGTGTTGATTACCACTTGTAGTTGATGCTTGAGAGTTTTATCGGAGAATTATCTTTACAATCAGATTGTTACCCTTATTCATATCACCTCTGATCATGATCTATATGATGTCTTGTGAGTAGTTCGTTTGGTTCTTGAGGACATGGATCCTTCACAAACAAGGAAGTTAATGCTAAATGGGACTTAATTGAAAGGATTTATCGCAATGCGGAAGATTGGGAGATCGACAAAGGTAAAGAATCAGGTATAAATTATGAGTATGACTGAATTAAATCTTTCATGGAAATTGAACGTTTTTATATGCTTAGTACTAAGTTTGGGCTCGATTCTCAAATTTTTGTTGATCTCTATAAATCCTTTGCTGAACATATTAATATTCCAAAAGAAAATTGGGATAAGTATCATGAACCATTTAAAGATGTTTGTGAGACACATGTGCTTGCTAGTAATGATATACCTGTTCAAACAGTTGAATCCGTTTTACCTGTTGTTTACTTTGAAAAACCACCGTTTCCTATAAAAATTAAAGAACACTGAATTGTGGCTAGTGTGGTTAATAAAAGTGAAAGGAAATCTTATGAACCTGACGAACAACTTGAAATTGCCCCTCCAGTAGCTTTGGTTAAAGATCTTGTAACTGAGAATGTCGATGGAAGTTCTATTTTATTTTGTGAAGCTGCTACTAACATTGTTAGACAGGATAAAAGTGCAAAGGTTGTTGGTACTCCTGTTGTCTCTGTCAAAATAGGTGACCATTGCTATTATGGATTATGTGATATGGGTGCAAGTGCAAGTGCTATTCCTTATACACTTTATCAAGAGATAATGCGTGAAATTGCGCCGGGTGAGCTTGAAGATATTGATTTGGAACTTAAATTGGCTTATGGAGATGTCATTCACCCGGTGGGAATTGTCAGGGATGTTGAAGTCTTATGTGGTAAGGTAAAATATCCAACTGATTTCCTTGTTTTGGGGTCAGTTAAAGATAAATTTTGTCCTATCATATTTGGTAGACCTTTCTTAAATACTTGTAGTGATGTTATAGATTTTAAAAAGGAAAAGGTTTCTGTTCAATTTGCTGGAGAGTGATGACGGAGTTGATGGGGGAGAATCTTCTTATGTATCCTTAGTGCGTTCCCCTCTCCCTCAACTATGCCAAAACACTCTTGATACCCTGAAAGGAAAA
The DNA here is from genome assembly GCA_012064385.1 of Puccinellia tenuiflora. NCBI lineage: Eukaryota > Viridiplantae > Streptophyta > Magnoliopsida > Poales > Poaceae > Puccinellia > Puccinellia tenuiflora. The sequence continues at coordinate 427,427 of QRDG01001694.1, read as the reverse complement.
CAATATATGGGTTAGGTTGAGCCTCCAAGTGCAGAGTATGTAGAAGTGGAAGTTTCTTCCCCACGAGGGTGACTCGAGGGTTTAATATCGAACTCTCAAGGAATCAGTAGTGTGGGTTTTATCTCCTTGTCCTTCTCTAGATTTCCTACAAACAAAGTAGATTGCTTTGTGCCCTACACCTCACCAAGTGGTTGTCAAGCACAAGGTGTGAGAATGATATTAAGATAATAGATGATGCAAAACAGTAAATAAAAATGCAATGGTGGTAAATAAATATGCAAGGATGATAGTAATGACGATGGATGGTATTTTTGGGGTTTTATATGTGAATGCAATGAATAAAAGTGTTTTTGTATTTTCTGATTTTAAAATGGCTGAATGTAAAAGATGCTTAAAAATGGTTGGAAAAGTGTTTCTTATGATTAAAAATGGACCGGGGTTCATGGTTTCACACATGCACTCTCTCTTTAATATAGTGTGGCAAACAAGTAGACATAGATTTAACATATGAGATTGCAAACAAGTTCAATGACATGTTACTAATTATATGGGCATCACGTCCTAACATAGAGACTTTTTGATTATTAGTCTCACTTATACTCCACCAAGATGTGAACTAAATCATGCACCTTAGTAATTAAGATAACATCAGAGTATAGCTTCAAGATTAATGACATGAAGTTAAAATAAACACATGATGGATCTAGTCTTAGGTAGAGGCATGTCACTCCTCATACCTTGCAACATGGTATTTTGGTTTATCCCTAGTGAGGCAACAAAGTAAGGTAAACACCCAATGGATCATGATATTTAAGTTGTCAGCTTATCACGTCACCACCCCCGTTACTCCAACTAATGCACACGTTCCCCCACACACGCTCTCATAAACATGCTTGATCATAACAAGTATACAAGAACGGGGTACATAATATGCATCTACTTTCATAACTGAAATAAACATTGCAATCTCAACATATATTAACTCACAGAAAGATCCACCACAATGGTAATACAACAGTGACCGTAATCATGTTCAGCAGCTCATACGGTGCTAATTAGTGAAGCTCAAGAGAGAGAGAGAGATACATATGCTACTGCCACAAACCCATAGTCCAGAGGTGGACTACTCCCTCTTCATCATGGAGATGGTGGAGATGTCAATGGAGAAGAAGGAGACCTCTCCGACAGGGCTCCGCCGGAGTTTCCCCCCTCCGATCTGCAGCCTCCTGGTCTCTGTTTCTTGTTTCTTTCGTGTGGCGGCTCTCCCGTCAAAAAACGTCGGGAGACCTTTTATATAGACGTTTTTAGGTCACGAGGATGCTTCTGGGCGAAGGATCGATGCAAACGGGGCCACGAGGGAAGAATTAGGTGGGCCCACGTGGCATGGTACTGTAGCCGCCTGGGACCCCCTATTTTGGCCCTCCGGCCTCCGTTCGTTGACTTCTTTCGCTCCTAGGTCTTCCTCCTTCCAAAATAATGACCTCCGTAAATTTATAGCTCATTATGACGTCGTTAAGGTCCTGAAACAAATAAAGAAAGAAATAGGGGTTTTCTGCCTGCGCAGGATTAATTCCATAAAAAGGGGAAATCATTATTAATTACCAAAAATCATTAAAAAACAGTAATATACCCCTTATATGATGCAAATACGAATGGAATATAACTATTATAGTGCAAAGTTCATGTATGCATTTTAGATGCATCAGAGAGCCGTATGAATTTAATTTTTCCAAATTTGCTAGACATCGTTATGATAAAGAATTACCTAATGAGGATCTTATTATTGAAAGAATCACTTCTATTATTATGCCTCCTAATGATCCTTTGCAGCATATATAGAGGAGCACGAGAATGACATGTTTATGCAGGAAAGGGAAGAAATTGATGAAGTCTTCTTTAGACAGCCGCCTATTCTAAAGCATGATCTACCTGTGGAGTCGCTGGGGACACCCACACCTCCAAAAGGAGATCATGTTTTTGATTTGAAAGCTCTCCCAGACACTCTCAAGTATACATATCTAGATGATAAGAAAATATATCCTGTTATTATCAATTCTAACCTTTCAGCAAAAGAAGAGGAGCGATTATTGGAGGTTCTTAGGAAACATCGAGCTGCATTGGGATATACTCTGGATGATCTTCAAGGGATTTCTCCATCTATTTGTCAACATACAATTAATCTTGAGCCTGGTGCGAAGCCCGTTGTTGATCATCAGCGAAGATTGAATCCAAAAATGAAGGATGTGGTAAGGAATGAGATACTCAAGCTTCTTGATGCAGGTATAATCTATCCTATTGCTGATAGTAGGTGGGTTAGTCCTGTTCACTGTGTTCCCAAAAAAGGAGGTATGACTGTTGTTGCTAATGATAACAATGAACTCATTCCTGAAAGAACAGTTGTAGGATATAGAATGTGCATTGATTATAGGAAGCTTAATAAGGATACTCGGAAAGATCATTATCCTTTGCCTTTTATTGATCAAATGCTTGAAAGGCTGTCTAAGAATTCTCACTTTTTTTTTTTGATGGTTATTCTGGTTTCTCTCAAATTGCCGTTAAATATGAAGGTCAAGAGAAAACTACCTTTACTTGTCCTTATGGAACTTATGGCTATAGACGTATGCCTTTTGGTTTGTGTAATGCTCCTTCTACTTTTCAAAGATGCATGTCTGCTATTTTTCATGGTTTTTGTGAGGAAATTGTGTAAGTCTTCATGGACGATTTCTCCGTCTATGGAACTTCTTTCGACAATTTCCTCTATAATCTTAACAAAGTTTTACAGAGATGTGAGGAGACAAATCTTGTTCTCAACTAGGAGAAGTGCCACTTCATGGTTAACGAAGGCATAGTGCTTGGACATAAGATTTCTGAGAGAGGAATTGAAGTTGATAAAGCCAAAGTTGAAGCAATTGAGAAGATGCCCTATCCAAAGGACATCAAAGGTATTCGTAGTTTCCTTGGTCATGCGGGTTTTTATAGGAGGTTTATTAAGGATTTTTCTAAGACGTCGCGGCCTCTTACTAATCTTCTTCAAAAGCATGTTCCATATGTTTTTTATGAAGATTGTAAGGAAGAATTCGAGGTTTTGAAAAGGGCTTTAATCACCGCTCCTATAGTTCAACCTTCTGATTGGAATTTACCCTTTGAAATTATGTGTGATGCTAGTGATTATGCTGTAGGGGCTGTCCTTGGGCAGAGAATTGATAAAAAGTTGAATGTAATTCATTATGCTAGTAAAACTTTGGATAGTGCGCAGAAAAACTACACAACCACTGAAAAAGAATTTTTAGCGGTCGTTTTTGCTTGTGATAAATTTAGACAATATATTGTGGATTCTAAAGTAACTATTCATACCGATCATGCTGCAATTAAGTACCTTATGGAGAAGAAAGATGCTAAACCTAGACTTATTAGATGGGTGCTTTTACTGCAAGAGTTTGATTTGCATATCGTTGATAGAAAACGTGCAGAAAATCCTGTAGCTATTAATTTGTCTAGAATAGAAAATATCCCTCATGATCCTATCCCTGTTAATGATAGTTTCCCTGATGAACAACTTGCCGTTGTCAAGGTAACTTCACATGATGCTCCTTGGTATGCTGATTATGCTAATTTTATTGTCTCAAAATTTTTGCCTCCAAGTTTTACTTATTAGCAGAAAAAGAAATTCTTCTATGACTTGAGGCATTACTTTTGGGATGACCCACATTTATACAAGGAGGGGGCTGATGGAATCTTGAGAAGATGTATCCCTGAGTATGAACAGGAGGAGGTATTGAGAAAGTGCCACAATAGTGATTATGGAGGACATCACGCAGGTGAAAGGACAGCACATAAGGTTCTACAATCAGGTTTTTATTGGCCTACTTTATTTAAAGATGCTAAGAAGTTTGTTTGATCTTGTGATGAGTGTCAAAGGGTTGGTAACATTAGTAGATGTAATGAAATGCCTATGAATTATTCTCTTGTTATTGAACCTTTTGATTGTTGAGGATTTGACTTTATGGGTCATTTTCCCACTTCCCATGGCAATACTCACATTCTTGTTGTTGTAGATTATGTTACTAAGTGGGTGGAAGCTATACCAACTAAAAGTGCTGATCATAAGACTTCCTTAAAAATGCTTAAAGAAGTTATCTTCCCTAGGTTTGGTGTGCCTAGATATCTTATGACAGATGGAGGATCGCATTTTATTCATGGAGCTTTTAGAAAGGTTTTAGCTAAGTAGGATGTTAATCAAAGAGTCTCCTCTCCGTATCATCCTAAAACTAGTGGGCAAGTTGAATTAACTAATAGAGAAATTAACCTGATTTTGCAAAAAAATCATTAACAAGTCTAGAAAGAATTGGTCTAAGAAACTTAATGATGCTTTGTGGGCTTATAGAACTGCTTATAAATATCCTATGGGAATGTCTCCTTATAAAATGGTTTATGGGAAGGCATGCCATTTTCCTCTTGAATTAGAACATAAAGCTTTTTGGGCTGTTAGGCAACTTAATTCTGATCCTAATCTTGCTGGTAAAACTAGATTGCTCAAATTGAATTCTTTGGATGAATGGAGGAATAAGGCTTATGAGAGTGCTCGTTTGTTTAAGGAAAAAGTAAAGAGATGGCATGAAAAGAGAATTTTGAAAAGAGAATTTAATGTTGGTGATAAAGTGCTTTTGTATAGGTCTCGTTTCAGATTTTTTGCAGGAAAATTGCTATCCAAATGGGAGGGACCATTCATCATTGAGGAAGTCTATCGTTCCGGAGCTATAAAGATTAATAATCTCGACGGAGACAAACCGCAAGTGGTGAATGGTCAACGACTTAAGCACTACATCTCTGGTAATCCCTCGAAAAAAGACGCCGATGTTATTCAAGTGGTCTCTCTGGAAGAACTTATCGAAACCAAATACCGGAAGACTCCAAAACCAGAAAACGAATAGGTAACTGTTTCGGTAAGGAAAGTATCTCGGAAAATTCTGGAAAATTTATATTATTTATTTTTCGAAAATTAGGAAAATTTGGAGACTAGACGGAGTACGAGACGGACTCCAGGGGACAGGTGCGGCCCTCTGTCGTGGCCCTACCCCAGGCCGCGGTGGGGGCCCTCCCCTGGTCCCTCGAGACCGCCTCCGACTCCGCCTAGTCCCGTCGCCTTCCTTTTATTGCAAATCTTTTCGCTATATATTTCCCCAAATTTTTCGAGGAGCGTATCCTGTGTTTTCGTCGTGTACTTGTTTCAAGCTTTCTCTAGTCAGGGTCTCGAAAACTCTCCATCTAGATGTCTTCTTGCGAATCCAGTGGGGAAGACTACGCAGCAAGACGCCTTCGTCGGATCCAACAAGACATTAACTGTGGGGACTTCATGAACTAGGTGACTGATGAGGAGATCGCCGCGAGGAAGACGGAGCTGGAGCGTAGCGTGCGAGAAGAAGTGAGAAGAGCAGCATCACGCCAGCCGAGAGGAAGGGCAGATAATCAAAGGCCAGGCAGCACCACTTTTGTGGGATCCATTAACCCTCAACGTGTTTATTCTCATAATGTTCTAGGGACAGTGCCGCAGTAGCAGGATCCCCATATTGCTCCATTGCTGTCAGAAGCTCATAGAGTGGCCGATCAGTTCTGCGAGCAATTCCGTTGTTTGAAAGCGGAAGTTGCAATACTGGAGGCAGAGAATTTGGAGCTCCGCCGGCGTCTTCAGCATTACTTGACACCTCTGACTGTGGTTCCCCCATCTCCACCGCGGGAATAAGCTCGAGCATCATGGGTAATGGCACCCCCTTGGCTTGTTCCAAGCTTGGGGGAGTGTCCGGTAACTTTATCTTTTGTTTTCTATTTTTAGTAGTCATGTGAGTCTTATGATGAGTAGAGAAGTTATTTTGTAGTATGGTTTTGCGTTGTGTCCGGTCACTCCTTGTGAGTCTTTTGTATCCGTTGGTGTGTGGTTTTCTATAATGGAATATAAATGAGAAGTATCTTTTATTCTTCTGCACTTTATATTTTATTATGGCAATCTCTCTCATCTGCTGATCTTGTGGTAAGTGATGATTTGACATTGGGTGAATGAGTAGAAGTTTATTTCGTATCGATAAGCATGGCTTTGTTTAAATTGCAATAATTACTTTTGTACTTGAGTAAAGAAGAAGAATTTGATTGCAAATACAGTATCTTGTATGTCTTACAGGCTTGTGCACCTTCTATGATGGGGGGATACTTTATAGGTAGGCCCATGAACCCAGAAAGTAGACCCGCCAAGACCAAGAAGGCCAAAGTCGAGTCACGTTTCAAGTTACATGGGATGGGCTGGAGACAAGCCGACCTAGGCCCATGGCGAAGGAGGGACTCGCCAGAGAAGAGTTCGAGTACAACCCGGAGTTCTAACTTGGAAGGATAAGACCTAGAGTACGACTCCGTGTTAGAGTGTTACTCGGTACAAGTTGTAAGTCCAGGGACCCGGCCACCTTTATAAGAAGGGTCCTGGACCTTAGATCGATAAGCTTCTGAGAGAGACACACGCACACAAGCCTGAGAAACCCTAGAACACCAGAGAGAAGTCGCCGACTCCTGAATTAGAGGAGTCGGAACCTTGTAATCGAGAACAAGTCTAAAGCAATAAAGCCGAAGAAGGAAGTAGGTCTTTACCTCTATTCAGAGGGGCCGAACCTGGGTAAATCCGTGTCACTTGGCGAGATTAACAACTTCCATACATCGATCATCAATGGCCCCAGAACTCATCTTCCCTAAGGAAGAACCCGCCGTGACAACCCCACGACAGTTGGTGCCCACCGTGGGGCTAAGTGCGTGTGGATTCATAACTCGATGGGTCCGATCTTCATCAACGACGACGGCGAGTTCATCATCGCAACGGTCAAGCGACTTGGACGCTTCAAGTTCTTCATCAACGCGGCCGCGAGGGCTCGACATCAACATTGCCCTCGTATGCAACTCATCAAATCCATCAGATCAAGCATCAAGGTCGACTCCCGCTTTCGCACCGGCTTCCAGCATCTCGGCCGACTCCCAAGATCAACTTCCGCGTCGCCGACTTCTGCATTCACACCGGCCTCTAGCGACTCGGATTCAAAGTGGCTTGCTACGTGTCTCTAGTTGGACGCGGACACGGAACTCGCTACAACAAAGCAACAGAATTAGAGCAGCCGGCCATGATACAAGTTCCGAGGGAAATCAAGGAATCAATTGCCAAATACGTTATGTGGAAGCCAAATCCAAGAAGGAAACCGGCCAGGAGAAAGAAAAAATAAAGGGATCGATCAAAGTTGCTAGCATGGATTACACGGGAAGAAAGAAAAAAAAGGAGCCGCTTCCCGCGTGGAGCACTACTTACACTCGTACACGGATTAAAGAAAAGAAAAAAGGACAAGCCGGGTGCTACTAGTACTCGTATGAGTCAAAGAAAAAAAAGCGATCAAGGAGAGAAGAAAAGAAGCCGGCATTAACAAGTCAGTAGGAGAAGCCGGCATTGACAAGTCGGCAGGAGAAGCCGGCATTAACGAGTCGGCAAGCAAAGTCTACATCGACGACTCGGCAATATCTACGCCAAGGACTCGGCAACATCACGCCAACAACTCAGCAAAGTCTACATCAACAACCCAGCAAATGCAGCGCCGGGTGCCGCGACATCATCGACATCGACAAGCCGGCCAACAACCCGGCATGGACTCCGTGTCCCAAGAAGACAACGTCTTCAACAAGTCAAAGAAGAAGTGAGAAAAAGCATAAACTCACCAAAAATATGTTGGCACATGGCACCAATTCCTCTGCGGCAAGTATCAAAGACTGCTTTCAGATCGTTGTGTGCTTTCTGGGCAGTCCTCTTGGCAGCCTCAGATTCCTTTTTTACCTGCTCTACCTCAGCAGCCAGAATTTGCAGGTCCTTCTCCAATTGAAGAGAATGCTCCTTTTCAGCTTGAGCAGACATGGCACTAGCGGCTGCCTGGTCCTCCAGCTCCTTCATATCTCTCTTCATCTTGGAGATAAGGTTCTGCAAGCACAAGTCAGGATTTACAAAGTCAGAATTGGCAAGTCAGATATACAACTCATGAGCTCCAAGTCGTCACAAGTTAACAACTTGGTGCTTGGGGGCTACTCAGGAGTCAGATTTTTTCTCCAGGTGCAAAAGACACAAGTCATAGTCAGAAAGTTAGCAGCTCCAAGTCGTCACAAGTTAACAACTTGGTGCTTGGGGGCTACTAGCAGATCAGAATTTTTTCTCAAAGCTAGGTACCAGCTAATTATTTGTAGCTCCAAGTTGTCGCAGGCTGACAACCCGACGCTTGGGGGCTACTCGTGGAAAAGTTTTTGGGTTCCAAAACCTAAGAGTTATCAAGTCAACAGCCCCGAGTCCTAGTAGAGCTAAGGACTCAGTGCTTGGGGGCTACAGTGTGAAAGTTTTTTCTATATGACAATTGAGTTTAGATTCAAGCACCTATCTTAGCTACAAGTCACCACAGATAAGGTGCTTGGGGGCTACTGCAATAGGAGGCTACCAGAGGAAACAGAGACTAGAAGTCAGAAAGCTTACATTATGGATCATCTGAATAGACCTAAGGGCCAGTTGCTCCTTGTCCTTCAGTCTGGCAGATTGATCATTAAGCTCGACAACTTCTATCCAAGCCTCAGAAAAATATTTGTTATCAGCCAGTCGGAGTCGGCTGTAGTCGATGGAAGACTTGGCTGGCTCGTCGATCAGGTGAGCCGCAGAAGCCGCCTTCTGAGGAGCTGGAGGTGCTTGGGGCACGATCGTAGGAGTCCCAGTCCCAGAGGAGGACTGGACCACCAGTGGAGTTTCCACCCGAGTCCTTGGAAGGGACTCGGGGATAGTGGGAGCTGTAGTTGTTGTAACACCTGCAGATGCATGTGTAGAAGGAGTTGTCCTTGTGCTCGTCATCTGTGAAGTCGACTGAGGGACAGTTCCATGGGCTGATGTCACATCAGCCATGTTGTGGAGCTTGGCAACCTTCAGGTAAGGCCGAGCTCTGAAATAAGACAGAGTCAGAAGTTAGCAGAAATCCATGAAAAGGAAAAATGGAAGTCATATAAGTACAAGCAAAAACAGAAGTCATACCCTGTATTAGTATCAAGGTCCAGAGAGGCCGGAGAGTCCGAAGATGGCATAGACATGCCAGAATGGTAGGAGTCAGCCTTCTCAGGAGGAGAGGTCGACTTCCTTTGGTGAGAAACTGGCAGAGGATCAGGAGTCTCTGCAGGGCCGTCTGAGCGCAGCTTTCTCTTCCTGGCAGTGATAACGCTCTGCGTAGATTCTTGAAGTTTAGCAACGGAGCTGCTTGATCCAAGGGACTCATGAGAGAGGTACCTTGGGGACAGCCGCTCGAGACCCGTTTCTAGCGAGAGCCGAGGGAGATGAAGAACGACTCTTTGCGCCTGAGGACTCCTCAGACGAGGTCGGCTGGGCTGCTGTAGGACTCGATGCTGCGCGTTCCTGCTCAGTAATAGGAGCCTGTGGAGAGGACTCATCTTCAACAACATTCTCAACAGGAGCCTCCGGAGAGGACTGCTCATCTTCATCATCATCACCAGCAACAGGAGCCTCCTGAGAGGACTCCTCGCTGGAATCGTCATCATCAATGGCTTCTGCCGCAGCAGAATCCTCCTCATTGTTCTTTTCAGTCCCAGCCTCAGTTTCAGTTCCGTGAGTTGGCTTCCAAAAGGAGTCATCTAGCTGTAAAGCAGACAGAAAAGATGAATTAGCAAATGAGATAGTGAAAGCAAGTGAAAAGAGAAGCAAATAAAGTGCTTACATCAGGGGCTTGGTTGGTGGAGCAGAAAGGCTGGAGTCCAAAGTGCGCCTGGTCCTTCACTGGCTTGCCAGTCAGCTTCTTGATCAGCAGACCAAGTTCAGGACCATCTGACAGCTTGTCCGTTATTCGGAGGTCATCACCAACGCAACGGGTGTACGTGCAAATAAGCCGAGTCCTAGGAATCAGCGGCTGAATTCTCCAGGTTGTCCAGCAACGTGCCAGATCCATGTTTTCCAAATTGCGAGACAGAAGAGCTCGAATTCGAATGATCAAAGACTCGACTTTTGGCCGGGCGGCCTCTGAGCACCTAGCCTTCATAAGAGGAGTCGCCCCTAGGCGATCCTCAGAGAACAGAGGGAGTCGGGGTTCATCTGCAGGAGAGGTGTCCTTGCCGTAGAAGAATGATTTCTGCCAATCCTTGATACGATTAGGAAAGACAGGTTTGGGAAATACGGAGTTTACGCCGCATTGCATAAGAGGACCCCCAGAGGTCTCAGGTTGGGGGTTGCAATAGAAGAGCTCGAGCCAGAGATCTAGGTCTGGCTCGATTTGGAGGTAGTCCTCACAGAGAGTGATAAAATTGGACAGAGTCAGGACGGAATTGGGAGCTAGATCGTGAATCCGCAGCTTGTAGAAGTCAAGGAGCTGGCGGAAGAAAAGATTACCCGGGGGCGTGAATCCGCGGAACAGGTGCTCGGAGAAGATGACGGCCTCGTTCTTTGCGGGAGAGGGCACCACCTCGTCCCCTGGAGCTCGAGCCTTGACATTGGAGGGGAGAAGGCTAGCAAGCCGATGCGCTTTGAGTTGCTCTGCCATAATCGTGGATCCCCCCCCAATCGGCGGAGATCGATCGCTTTGACGAAGAAGATTTGGCGGCCGCGGCAGCAATGTCGATCGTCCGGCTGGATGTGGAAGCCTTGGCCTTGGAAGCTGCCTTGGAGCGCTTGGGGGCCATGGCGAGCGTGCGGAGTGTGCTGTGCGCGGGAAAGAAATGAGCGCGAGGAAGAAGAGATTTGCAGGCGAAGGGGCAAGTGAGAGTTTTGAGACCTAACCCTTGGCAATTTATAAAGGGGTAAAAACCCTAGAAACTTACAGTGATGGCCCACGGTAAATTGTAGGTAATGATTCAGTGGTTGAAAGTCAAACAGGAAATATCTGAGAAAGTAAAGTCACAGAAGTGGAAGAAGAGCCGGCTTGTCTCAGAAAGGCGAGTCCTGTGACTGCAAGAATTGAAAGGAGTTAAATTCCTCAGAGCTAGTTCACAGGAGCCACAACAGACTCGGCCAGTATTACAAAGGGCAAGAGTAGTGGACTTGAACAAAGGGCGAGGATGGACTCATTTTATATGTGCATTATGTTTTTTATGCATGAATTCATCTTGAAGCTAGCAGCAAGCGACTTCTGAGCCCGTGACTCAAATTGGAGGAGTCGAACCAGGAGTCGAACCAAGGATTCGGAGGAAGTCGCCAAAACTGCGCCCAAGATAAATTCGGGGGCTACTGATGGGGGGATACTTTATAGGTAGGCACATGGACCCAGAAAGTAGACCCGCCAAGACCAAGAAAGCCAAAGTCGAGTCACGATTCAAGTTACATGGGCTGGGCTGGAGACAAGCTGACCTAGGCCCATGGCGAAGGAGGGACTCGCCAGAGAAGAGTTCGAGTACAACCCGGAGTTCTAACTTGGAAGGACAAGACCTAGAGTAGGACTCCGTGTTAGAGTGTGACTCGGTACAAGTTGTAAGTCCAGGGACCCGGCCACCTTTATAAGGAGGGTCCTGGACCTTAGATCGATAAGCTTCTGAGAGAGACACACGCACGCAAGCCTGAGAAACCCTAGAACACCAGAGAGAAGTCGCCGACTCCTGAATTAGAGGAGTCGGAACCTTGTAATCGAGAACAAGTCCAAAGCAATAAAGCTGAAGCAGGAAGTAGGTCTTTACCTCTATTCAGAGGGGCCGAACCTGGGTAAATCCGTGTCCCTTGGCGAGATTAACAACTTCCATGTACTTCGATCATCAATGGCCCCAGAACTCATCTTCCCTGAGGAAGAACCCGCCGTGACAACCCCACGACACTCTAGCTCATACATTTTTGTATTGGATTTATTTCTGACAGTGATGTTAAGCTTTATGTTGCATGTTTGACATATTGTTTTTGATAGCATAGTTGATTTGCATCTCTCAACACTGTAGTTTTGTTACAAAGCCTTTCTAGACTAAAGCCCTGTACTGAGTGTATGGTTCACTTGTGCATCCATTCCCCAAAGCCAAACTTTCTTACCAGCTGTGTCCACCATATCTACCTATGCATGGTATCTCTTGCCATTCCAAGTAAATTAGTCATGTGATACCTTTAAAAATTCAAAATGCTTCTTTTTGTGCCTCTGTTTTTAGCTCATGAGGGAGCAGTGGAGAGCTGGATATAACTTGTGATGAGCAAGGTCATTTCCCCTCTTTCACCCGGTGTCGATGGATTACGTCTTCACTTGAATTAACCCGAGATCAGCTTAAGCAAAAATATAAATATAACCAACAATTCTCCTCCGCTCAATGCAAAACTGAGAAATCAGCCCAAACATTGGACAGTGGTGAAATCAAGGAGAAAGAGGAGCATACTTGCTCTTCTAAGAACCAGCTGCTCTCACAAGTCTAAAAACCTTGCTTGTCATGAGGGACTAGATATCTTCTCTGTTGTGAAGTCGTTGACGAAATCATGCATGGCTCAAAATCATTTTACTTCTATTTTTTTTAAGACAAAAAGCTCTAGCACATGACTAATCCCTACTTCCCTCTGCGAATGGCCTTTTCTTTTACTTTTATTATTGAGTCAGGTCACCTACTTCCTCTATCTTCCACAAGCAAACCCACAGTGTTGATTTATGATGAGAGGCAACTATGATATCTGCATTATGTCTCTCATGTCTCATGATAGTTATTCATTTTCCTTATGTCAGTTCTAACTCTTCTATTAAAAGGTTACAGCTTTGATGATTTGCAATTCTTGGGAGGATGACTTGATGGTTGAAGCATTTAAATGAATCTTTCTTGAAATGTGGGCTGGAAAGTATAATTGTTTCTTAAGCAGAGTATCGACTTGTCATTGCTTAATAAGCTTCTGTCTTACTTTACCTTAACATGTTATAGTCACATCACTTGACCTTGAGAAGCTTTATGAGGGAGAGGTGTTGTTTGAGATATATTTGTGTTTATTGAGTAAATATTGATGCTTCATGTTCGTATTCTTTAATTATCGACACTTCACTCTATAAACCTATGGTCATGTTTACCGAGCTCAGTTTTCGCTTGGGGACAAGCGGAGTCTAAGCTTGGGGGACTTGATACGTCCATTTTGCATCACTATTTTACATCATAATTTGTTGTTATATTCATTGATATATTTCATAACATGATGCAATACTTATGTTATTTTATCCTATTTTGCATGTTTGGCAATTATTGGAGATGCATCCGCCGGAGCCTGGAATCAGCTGGAAAAGTACCTGTCAAGACACCTGACTTCGGAAACCCCAAAAATCCTAGGAAAATTCAGAGCATAATATTTCGACAAATAAGACTCAGAGTCAGAAGGGGGCGAAGAGGTGAGCAACAGGGGGCAGGGGCGACCCCCTGCCGCGGGCCCACCTAGACCCGCGGGTGGGGCCCGCCCCTGGTCCCTATGGCCCTCTCCGGCTCCCCTTCAGCGTATGATTAGCTTTTGACCTAAAACCAACTGGGGCATCGACGAATTATTATTCCGCCGCCTCCACGAGGCGGAAACCAGACAGAGAGAAGAAGGGCTCCGGCAGGGAGAAACCTGCCGGGGAATTTCCCTCCCGGAAGGGGGAATCGCCGCCATCGTCATCGTCATCACGCCAAGCACCATCGGGATCATCATCAACACCATCTCCACCATCAGCACCATCATCACCGCCACCATCCCATCTCATCTCGCTTTAGGAATCGTAATTGTTTTGTCATTAGTTCATTGGGATCACATCCCGGGTGTTGATTACCACTTGTAGTTGATGCTTGAGAGTTTTATCGGTGAATTATCTTTACAATCAAATTGTTACCCTTATTCATATCACCTCTGATCATGATCTATATGATGTCTTGTGAGTAGTTCGTTTGGTTCTTGAGGACATGGGGAAAGCCTAGTTGCTAGTAATTGCATAATGTTGAGCAATATTTAATGGTTTGATGTATGTTGTGGTGTTATTCCTCTAGTGGTATCGTGTGAACGTCGACTACACGATACTTCACCTTAAAAGGGCCTAGGGGAATGCATAGTGTATTTAGTTTGCTTATGGTAGGGTTGTAGGAGTGGCAGAAACCTAAACCCCAATTTGTGAACTAGTGCACTAGGGAGTGTAGGATCCCGGAGTTTAATGTTGTGGTTAGGTTTTTTATCTTAATTACTTTCTTGTAGTTGCGGATGCTTGCAAGGGGTTTAATCACAAGTATACATTTGCCCAAGTAAGGGCGGTGCATTAGCATAGGTCTACCCACACAACACTTCATCAAAACTTTAAAGGTTAATCACCGGCGTGCAATGAAACTGGCTAGGGAGAAAATCCCATGTGTCCTCAAGAACGTTTTAATCATCATAAGAAACACAACCGGCCTGTCCTTTGAGCTTAAAAGGATTGGGCTATTTGCTGCAACTATTATGGCACTCTTTTATTTACTTGTTCTTTATATCAAAAACCCAAAAACAACTCTCTTTTAGTGCTTGCAGTGAAACCTTGCTGAAATCCACTTGTCAACACCTTCTGCTCCTCGTTGGGTTCGACACTCTTACTTATCGAAAGGACTATGATAGATCCCCTATACTTGTGGGTCATCAATTTCAAAGTCTTACTGGTTCGATAAACCTCGGTTCGTTGAAACGAGGGAAAACTGCTACTTGCTACATCCACGACTTCGCTTGGGGCACCACCCAACTATTCCAATCTACACCATCAGAGTCCTACACGGGTACGACTTGTAAGTCGGTTGGAGGGGTAGGCACCCACAAGGTCTTTAAAGGGAGGGCTGAGGGGACAACGGATTGAAGAACTCGCGAGTTGTCTAGCCCTAATTTCGAGCACGGAAGTTTTGGAAGCAAGGCGGCGCGCGAGGAGGCTTTGCTGAACTGGAAGGGGAGCTCGGGTCGGGATTGATCGTTCTGACCTAAACGATCTGATCGACAGCTGTTCAAGGTGAGCAGCGGGTGGACAAGATGGCTGCTGCAACCATATTTGAGGTGACAAAGTTTGATGGTACGGGTAACTTCATGCTATGGCATTCGAGAGTCAAGGACTTGCTCGGACAGCAAGGGTGCCTGAGGAAGATCAAGGCCGACAGTACGAAGCATACCAAGATGGATCCTGACGACTGGGAGGAGATAAAAATCAAGGCAGCCGGAACCATCCGGTTGTGTCTGTCTGATCAGGTTCGGTGCCATGTGATCGATCTGGAATCACCGAATGAAATCTAGGGGAAGTTGGAAGCGCAGTTTCTGGATAAGACTGCGCCCAATAAGTTGTATCTGAAACAGGAACTGTATGGCCTGAAGATGCAAGAAAGGGCGGACCTTACTGAACATGTCAATACCTTCAACCGGGTTATCTCAGACCTAGCGCGTATTGAGGTCAAGGTGGAGGATTAGGACAGGGCTATTCTTATGCTTACTTCATTGCCTAAGTCCTACAAGGGCTTGGTTGTTACTCTGATGTACGGCAAGACCAGTATTACTGCAAGCAAAGTCAATAAAGCATTGTTATATTATGATCAACGGGAGAAGAAAGCTTCTGTAGATGGCTCTGCTGGTGTGGTTGATGGTCGGGCACTGATGATTGGAAACAATAGTGGTGGCAAGTCGAAGGGAAAAGACAAGAAGAAAGTCCAGTGTTTCAGTTGTAAGGAGTGGGGTCATATCAGGAGGAACTATCCAACGTGTAAGAAGGCTGATGGAACCGCAAATGTTGTTGTTAACTCCGATGATAGCGAACTTCTGGCTCTGGAAAGCAAATTGTTTGATGAAGTGTGCATTTTGGATTTTTGATTCAGGGAGCTCTTTTCACGTGATGTCTAACAAGGAGTGGTTCTCATCCTATAAGTCTGGTGATTTTGGAGTAGTCTACCAAGTTGATGGTGTGTCTAAACACATCGAGGGCATGGGAGATGTCAAGATCAAGACTCAAGAGGAAGGCGAACTGGTGCTTCGAGATGTTAGATATATACCAAGTGCTCGGAGGAATCTAATCTCGCTTGGGGAACTTCATGGTAATGGTTATCTCTATCGTGTGGACAGGGATAAATTAACCATGAGGGTCAAGAAGGACAAGAAGCTGGTGATGAAGGGCAGAAGGGCTGGGAACAACTTGTACAGGGTGCAAGTGTGCATTGTTCTAGGTGGAGCTAAGCAAGACGAGGCGGTGACAGGAGCAGTCAGGGCAACCGAGTCCGGTGAGGATTCGGATGCTGGCTCATGCAAGTGAACAAAAACAAGACCAAGTTCAACATACATAGGTGTTCGCGCGAAGACGGCGATCTCAAGTTGGTGGCATATTCGTCAAGGTGGAGTTTGTTGTATTTTGTGTCGAATATGTGTTAGGCTACAATTGGACTTGGATACGTGGTAGGTTGTAGTTTTGGAGTCGAAAACTGTAACCAGGACCTAGTATATAAAGGCACCGTGGGTAGGCAAAATAGACTATGACAAGTAAGCTAGGTTAGACATAAGATCGAGTTTAGAGGACGGTCCGGCGCCCGTGGCTGGGGTGCCGGACCAGCGTGGCGTCTGAAGATCTGTATTGTCCGTATGTCGAGGCGGGCTTGTCGTCGACGGTACTTTGATTGTACATGGGGAGGAGCGCCCGTTAAGCATGCCCTGTAGCTGTAAGCGTTGATCGCTGAACTGGGTTACCAAACGTCGTCTCTCCTCTACATTATGCAATGGTCTTTCTGCGTATTTTATAACAACAACAAGGAAGAAATGGGAAGTGTTTGGAAACGGATTGCAACTACACAATGCAGAATGAGCTGAGCAAGATTAGCCAGCTTGACGAAGACGAACTCTTATATATAGAGAAGAAGAGAAGTTATGGGTTGCAGCGGTCACGAATCACTCGGCTAAAGCAGAGAGGGGTAAGTTTGTACGTGTATACCTACTATGTGCCATTAAATTGCTTACCAAAAATTTTCACTCTATGACATGTGGGTACTGTCGTTTTGTGTCCCACATGTAGGTGAGTGGTGGGTTTGCTTGTATGGTAAAATGCATTTATTCCATCCACACACCTATCCTTTTTAGTTTCTTTCTCAATTTTGTATGCTATCTCTTTTGAACCAAATTTCCGATTTTTGATATATTTTTATATTTGAGTTTCTGACGACGAGATCTTTAAAAGAAGATGAATATTGGATACATTTAAAAAAATCAAATATGAAAATGTATTGAAATTAAAATGAAATTTCAATAAAATTAATTTATCATATTTGACTTGTTTCACATCGATATGACATATGTTCAAGTATAATATAGGTTTCATGCAAATTTCACTAATGTTTTTGTGACACCACATATATTTCATCGAGATTTCGACCATATAAAAAGTTCATGTCATGTTTTGACCATACCTTATATAAATCTATTGAAAATTGTATCTACTTTGAAAATTTATCTAAATTCTTTTGTTATAATGAAAATTGTATCTACTTTCAAAATCATATTGGACTTTTTTCACATAGATATGACATATTTTCGAGTATAATATAGGTTTCGCGCAAATTTCATCACTGTTTTTGTGGCACCGGATATATTTCATCAAGATTTCTTGAAATTATTTTGTATAATAAATATTGCGCAAAATATGTGCGCAATTTGCATGGAATGTTTTTGAAATAACTAAAATTTCAATGGCAAATTTTGAACTTTTTCATAAAATAACGCATCGCTGGAAATAATAAGAAATTCACTAGAAAACTGAACTTCCGAATTATTTATTTTAAAAAATTCATAGAAATCCATTGATAAATTATTTCAGAATTTATTAATAAAAAGGTATTTTCCTTATATAATATATTATCTATACATTAAAATACGGGTAAAATACATATAAACGTATTTAACTACGACCTTAGGTGGCAGCGGCTGATTGGCTGCATGTAGGTCCGGTAGGAACCGGTGCCGTTAGAAAACACTTTTCGATATTTTCACCGCAAAACGGTGTGGAGGGTTAGCAAAAATAATATACGCAGGTTGTAAAGAAAGCAGATGGGACGTGGCTTCCCTATCAGCACCACGGCGCCAGACCTCTTCCGTTGCTGCACCCACAAGAAGCTAACGGCGGTGGCGCGAACATGTACGCTATGGACAACAATCGCTAGACGAGTCTCCTCAGAGCCGACTTTGACCAACGAGGATGTTGTGCAAGCGGTCCAGCTCTGGGTGAAGGTGCAATACACCCAATTGCGCCAAGACACGCTGGACGTGATTTCATGGCGTTGGACTGCTGACGGAATTTATGCTGCAGCCTCAGCTTACGCTGCCCAATTTGAAGGTGCCATCGGCACGAACTACCGGGCCTTGATCTGGTGCAGCACCACTGAGCTAGATGCCGCATCTTCGCCTCGCTAGCCATTAAGGGACGCTGCCTCACTGCCGACGCTCTGGCTTGCCGCGGCTGGCCACACAATGAGGAGTGCCCGCTCTGTTGTTATCCAGAAACTACGTGTATGTGCTTAAAACCTGCCCGATGGCGATGCAACTCTGGTGCATTGTTCTCCAGCGCGCCAACCTACCGCCATGCCTCCTGCCATAGCCAGATCAATCTCTCACCGCTTGGCTATCATCAACTCAGCTGCTGCTTCCTCGCTTCAAGCGGAAAGCATGTACATCTCTCATCCACCTAGTCTGATGGTCAATTTGGAAGGAGTGCAATGCTCGCATTTTCCAATCCCACGCTGCCACTACGGACAACCTGATGGGAAGATCGTTGAAGAAGCGATGTTGTGGCAAGCTGCCGGTCGCCCTAGAGCTTGCAGCCTGATACGAAGACCCAAGGAACCTGACTGAACCTAGCTGGCTAAGTTTTTGCTCTTTTCAGTTTTTAGCCAGTAGTTTCTGTTTTATTTTCCGTTTTCGGCGGCTCCGTACTCTTGTGCTCTTCTTCTATATGATCAATGAAAAAGCAGCTACGACTGCATTTTCATCAAAAAAAAAAAGATGGAAAGGATGGCTGCATCCTATTTCCAGGAAGTTTATACTAAGGATCCAACGCTAAACCCGGATTTAATTCTGGAGTACGTAATGCCGAAGAGCATGGTGGAGATGAATGAAATCTTGTGTGCCCTATTTTCAGAAAAATAAAAGTGTATGATGCTTAATTCCAAATTGGACCTATTAATGCTCCGGGACCATATGGTTTCCCCGCTCGTTTCTATCATCGTAATTGGAGTGTGTTGAAGAGGGATATCACGATGGCGGCGGTTCTCGAATTTTTTGGCTCAGGAGTTATGCACCCCCGGAGTGAATGACACAACTATAATTCTTATTCCAAAAGTGTCACACCCGGTCGAGCTTAAAGAATTTAGACCCATTAGTCTTTGCAATGTGGTGTACAAGGCGGTACCGAAATGTTTGGTGAATCACCTACGACCTATTCTGTCTGAGTTGATCTCTAAGAATTAAAGTGGGTTCATCCCGGGAAGGATGATCACGGATAATGCTATCATTGCGTTTGAATGCATCCATCATATTCAAACGACTAGAGGTAATACAACACCTTAGTGTCCATATAAATTGGACCTGTCCAAGGCCTATGATTGTGTCGACTAGGGTATTCTTGGAGAAGGTGCTAATTAAATGGGGTTTCTCGGTGGACTGGGTGGCATCTGTTATGGAGTGTGTGCGGTCTGTAAAATACTCGGTCAAATTTAATGGGAGGATTCTTGATCAATTATCGCCGACGCGTTGACTCCGACAAGGTGACCCATTGTCACCATTCATGTTTCTATTTGTGGCTAACACGCTTTCGGCATTGTTGCACAAGGCTATACGGGATGATGGTCTGGAGGCATTAAAATTTTGTCGGAGAGCACCAGCAATATCACACCTTCTGTTTGCGGACGATTCACTTCTTTTCTTCCAAGCTACTAATGTTCAGCCAACAATTGTAAGGGATATGTTGTGTCATCTTATGGTGATCCAAATTCATATAAGGGCAGCTAAGTTCTGATGGAGGGACCGAGGCCTCGCCAGGAATTTGTAGCTTTTTTGCACTGAGAAACCATGTATTTTCCTTTATCTTCTTGATGGTGGTTTCTAATAAATTTAACTTAATAAGAAACGCCCCATAAAACTACCTAGGAACACTCTGTGCTGAATAGATTTTTGTTTTAACAGAGTCTATATGTACTCGAATCGAGGAAATGAAAATCTCTGCAAGATGAAAATCTGGAGATCTGAGATGTATCATCACAAAAAAAAATGGCAAGACATGCATGGTCTCCATTCCGTAGGTGAGGACTGTGACTTTGGTCCTTCCAGTTTACAAAAAAGCTGCTGGTCGGTAGTTTCAAGTTGCATTTGCATTCATAAAGACACAAAGTAGATAGTGCAATTGGCAAGATAACCAATTCTAGAAAAAAAAATCACTTCTTCGTCGATTATGTTGGTAAGAACAATCGCGTAATTCTAAATTAATTTGAACTGGGGGATCCAAATTAGATAGCATTTGGTAATTATCAATTTAATTTTAGCCAGCCTTATGCAACTGTAATAGCAAGGCATCTTGACCCTTCTATTTTCGTTCCGAAGTGATTTTTAACTCTAATTTCCCTTAAGGGTATTGATGTTTAGATGAAAGTGTTGTGATGATCATGGGCGGTGAATTTTACACCTGGTTCTTCACAAATACTTGAAAGTAGAATCCTTCATTCCCAGGTATTTTTTGGAACCGTCCATTCTCACTTTATGATAATTCTTCTATGTGTAGGCGTTTTTTTCTCTTAGCCATATAGTTCTATAGTCCTATGTCTACCCGCAGGTGCTCGGCGTGTTGATGCATAATCCAAAATGATTTTTTTATAAGAGAATAACATGAACCACTTGTCATATGTGTAGTATGTAGTATAAGTTGAGTCTGAACTTCTAGCTAATTTTTTCTCAACAAAACCGCATGACCTGCTGCTCAAGCCCAATGTCCCCAACAAGGTTGATTGGTACCACTATTCTATTATAAATAATTGGTATTGTTAGAATATATGTACGTATATGACTTAGACATAGACTAGAAATTAGAGTCCATTTTGTATTATAAGTCATTGGCTTCTTGCCTCCCAAGTCTTGTACTCCTTATATACTCTCACGAGAGCCAGATCAATACAACCAGGGGCGGAGCTGATTGGGCTGACCCTGATGCACATGCATCAGGCAAGATGTTTCTTAGCTTTACGTACCACATAAAAATGAATTTTGCATCAGGTTAGCCAACTATAATTGTTCACTGTTCTAGAGCGCATCTGGCTAATGTTAGTCCAGCTCCGCCACTGAATACAACACAATATTATAGGGATCAATACTTGGGTCAGATCAATACAACACAATATTATAGGGATCAATACTTTCTATATGGTATCGGAGCCAAGAGGTCTCGAGTTCGAGACCCTGCTCACGTGGAATTAAAAAAAAGGAAAAAAAACTGTGGCCTGCACCGATCCCACGCAAAGGACTAAAATAGCCTAGACATGAGGGGAGTGTTGAATATAAATATATTGCATAACCCATTCTAGCAGTTCGGACTTTTGGTCTACATGACTAGTGCAACAATTCTACATGGTATCAGAGTGGTTAGTCTCACGATGCCGATCCTAGGGTTCTAAACCAGTTCTGCAGCATGCCGCCCCCAAGGCGATCAATATGTCTCCTCGAGGGCACGGCTCCCGGTCTAGATCAAAGATCTGATTGGTTCCTTAGATTTCTTTACATGCAATTTGGCAATTTCAGTGTTATAATTTAGATCCTATTTAGCCAGAAATAAATCCCTATGTCTGCACGATCCTCAAATTTCTAGTGAAATTAGTGCAAAATTCATCCGCCGCCACACGCTGCAGTTGTCCGGGGCTACCACAATATTCTCAAATCTGCTGTGACTAAGGTACTATACGCGATCTTCGATCTTCAAATTAAAAAAAATGTTTAGGGGTGCCGCTGGGCACGTCATCTGATACGTGTCAAACGTATCTATAATTTTTGATTGTTCCGCTGGACTAACCTATTAACAAGATGCCCAGTGCCAGTTTCTGTCTGTTTTGTCTGTGACTTGCAGAAAATGCCCGAAAATGAAATGCTCAGAAAAATCTGAAAGAATTACAAAAAATCAGAAATAATTAAAAACTCCAGGAGCCAGAAGGGGAGGTCCTGTAGAGGACCAGAAGGGCCCAAGGTCCAACCTGCCCCTCGAAAACATCCCGGAGCTGTCCTTTGGACCAATCATTCACCCCGTCGAGAAAACCCTAATCCCCGAAGGATTTTCCTAGAAACAGAACAGAGCTCTGCCGCCATCGCCGACAAGTTTCGGGGGTCAAATTGTTCCTGTTCCGGCATCTTGCCGGGACGGGGATCGACCTCCGGAAGCCATCTCCATCAACACCGCTGCTTCCCGCGATGAGGAGGGAGTAGTCCCTCGCCGGGCCTGAGGCTTGTACAAGTATCTATGTGGTTATCTCTCTGTCCCATGATGTGATCTTCATTGTGATCATGAGCTCTGTTGATATAGTTGAATACATGATTATGTAATGGATATGATGTTTCTCAAGTGGTGTTATCTAGTATAATTTGCGGAGTCACCGTTGAGATCATGATACCTCGGTGACAGTGTGGGTGCCGTGTGTGACTCTATGCATCAAGATTAGAGGGATCTTCATCATGAGTTTGTTCTTTACTATTATTGGGTTGAATAGATCAAGAGGTTTCTTGATGCTTGTGTTTAGTATAATCTCCATGGTGCCTCGGTGACAGTGTGGATGCCGTGAATGTATTAGAAAGAGACTATTCAAGAGATAATTTGTGGTGTTTGTTAGTACTATCTTTGGATGCAGATAGTGACAACATGAAATATCCATAGATGTGGAATACGAACTTCAAAGTGTTCTTTTGTAGCCCTACATAATTATCATCCTATTTGGTCCATGAAATAATGATCTCCGAGTAATGTCTACCTTGCACGTGTTTTTGTTAGAAATATCATATGTTTAATTATGTTAATGATGTGATAGTTAGTCGCTGGTGAAAGTATGAAGCCTAGGCCTTGTTTCCAAGCGTTGAATCACCGTTTTAAGTCATTTTTGTCATTTGTTCGCATGCTGCCATTTTTATTACAGAATTACAAATCCATCTTTTACCATCCATATTACTTGCATATTACCATATCTTCGCCGAACTAGTGCACCTATACAACTGACAATTGTATTAGGTGTGTTGGGGACACAAAAGACTTCTTGCATCTTAATTGCAGGGTTGCTTGGGAGGGATACATTCAACCTACGCCTCCCTGAGTTCGATAAACCTTGGGTTACTCACTTAAGGGAAATTTGCTGTTGTCCAACAAACCTCTGCGCTTGGAGGCCCAACATGTCTACAAGAATAGAAGCGTGTAGTAGACATCATCACCTCCAATACCGTACATGTGTACCCCCTCTTATGTCGTAATTGCTACAGATCTAGGGGCTATGGCTTCTATCCCTCATTCTTTGGGTCACCATGGAGGTGAAGCGGATGTGGGGGGTGCAGTTGTTGTGGTTGTGCTCGATCTTGTGGTGGTCTAGGGTAGTTCTCGAGCTTCTCCTTGGAGTTCAATCTCAGCAGCACTCCAACGACGTCTCGTCGTCCCGCTGTTGACCTTTCCGGACGAAAGACGGCCATGTGGTGGTGCAACGCTGTGGCGTTTCCCCTTTCCTTCCTCGAGGCCAAAATGTCAAATCGGAGGAAGATCGAGCTTCGATACGGCGCTTTGCAGCGGCGACGGCCCAAGTGGCTATGTCCCCGGTGACGGTGCGGCTGGCCGTATTTCAAAGCTCTCCATCGAAAATTTCCGGCGGTCGGCAGGGACTCAATTGCGTCTTATCCATATAGTACATGGTCCTTTTTGTAAAATGCAGGGATGTGTTTGTAATCTTTATTTCTTTAAGGGTCCTTGTGTAATCTGTATGGTCACCGCTGAATTTTAATGCATCTCTCTGGGTCCTTCGAGACCCTGCCTTGTTTAAAAAAAGCAACGCGATTATCCAACCACCAAGGAACAGCTAGGTTCAATCCTATCCGCGCTATACTTTCCTACTCGATCATCGAAGAATAGTTGCTTAGCACTAGATAGAACCTTAGGCTGCCATATAGGGCCGCATACCACTCGGGTTGGAGAACTAGAGAGCAATATTTCACATTTCGCCCGAACTAAAATTTCGACTAATATTTTGTACCGCTTAAACCAATTTGACAAATCTTTTACTTTTCTATCGACATATGCCACATTTCATTGTCAGGTTAATTAATGCCTCGAAATAGTCCATGCATGCATAGCTATGCGCTGATAGAAACCTAATAAAGTGATCACAAGGCCACAAGTATCGATGCATGACAACATGATTTCAAGCTATCTTTCAAGGAAGACAAAGCCTGCATGAAACAAGTAAACAACTACTTCGCGGACTTTCAGCCTATTACGGGATGCTAGAATAGATCCTTGGATATTTGAGCGCAAGGAACAGCCGGGTTTAATTAGTTCTTGCAAAAGGAGTAGGAGTACGTAGTCTTTCCAAGATCAGCTTTGACTATACTAGACATTAAGCCACGTTTCGCAAAAGGAACACACGAATCAAAGGTGTCACACACGCGCAGACGCACAGACCCTTACTGTTTTTTCTTCAGTTGTCAGGTGCATGCTCATGGCACATGTCTCCATCTGCCTTACGTATATACTAGCAGCTGTGTGTAGCTAGCATACCACTTGCGATCGAGTGGAGAACAGCTAAATGCACATGCATGCGTGATGATGACCACAGAACATATATGGATGCGGGAGGTTGCAGAAAACGGCCGTGGGGTTGCTTGCATCTATCCCCGTTTTAGTGCTGGTCGACCTTAGGTAATGGATGACTCATTTCACGCTCGATCGATCGATCGGCTAATATATTAATTTGCGGAGACGCTCGGCCATTGTGCTAGCTAGCTCCATGATTTCCTTCACGTAATGTGAGTATATATGAGCTTTTGCGTGTTCTTTGCGCTGGCATGTCCGATAGCTAGGCGACGGACACGTACGTATATAGGCCTCTCAGCCCAGGTACGTAGTTTCATGTCCTCACTTCGTACGTCGCAGTTTCCTGCCTCCGTCCCCAAGCATAAATACTCCATTCGCTCACGGTGTGTTGATTTAATAGTCGGTGGCTTGTTTTTGGCGTACTACTAGTAGCTAGCCGACCGAGTAGTGCATGTGGGGTTGCACAGGTGAGCAGTAGATGATGGTCCTCGCGCTGTGCGGTGACTGCTTTCCGATGATCTCCATGCAATCTCCATCCCGATGATTGCATGCCTGCCCCCTCAGCCCTCACCATCTGTCTGTGTTCCAACAAGTCCGGATCGAGTAGTACTTTTCTTCGGTAGGAGTGTAGGACCGAACCTGGGCAGTCGTCGTACCTCCACCCATGGGAAGGGCCCCATGCACCTTGGACCAATCAATCGAAAGCCCAGCGTCTAGATTAGCTTAATTAGCTTATTTGAACTAGTGGTCGGTTTACTTAATTTTACATTTAGCTAGACTAGTTTTGAGTTAAAATTATTTCCTTTTAAAATTTACGAATGTTTGTCACATTCAATAAAAAGTTTACCATTGACGAAATTTACGACCGACCATACAAGACCATCCCCCATATATATACAGACGCCGCCAGGAGCTAGCTGCCGATCGATCGCTTTCTGACGCGACAGCGACACGCACATGAGCTCCTCGCATGCAGTCTGCAGTGGCTGGCATATATGCATGCATGCTGACATATATAGAGGCGTTTCGGCAGGGCCTTGCCCTAATCGATCATGAGCTCCTGCGGGCGCGCATGCATGGACCCCGGCGTCACGTGTGTGCATCCGTGTCAAGTGGAAAAATCTGCACGGTCGTACGTAGCCTCTTTGGTGTCAAACCTCACACGTACTGGCAGGTCATATCATCTCATATCTTTCGGATCGAGCGGCATTTGCATGCCGTCGTTGTCTACGCACGATCGAGCCCGTCGGTGATGATTGAGCGTACAAAATATATAAGTACGAGAAAACCACGTGGAATTGAACGGACACGGTGACCGGACATCAAAATATATAAGTTTTATAATTAGCCGTGTATGAGTATATGGTTCATGGCTGGGGTTTACCCCATTTCTAAAAAAATGAGTATATGGTTCATGCATTTAGCTAGTTATAAAATAAGTGTCTTAAATTTGTTCAAATGTGGATGTATCTAGATGCATCTACGTACATTTGAAGAAATCTAAGACATATTTATTTTGGAACCGAGTACTAGCAAACTAGTGGATGTGCACAAAACTACTGGCAAATCAACAGCCAGAAGCCTTGTAGCTAGCTTAGCTGGGTTTGCAACTTTGCATGCATGATTGCGTGCGCGCGCTGCGTGGTACTCCCTCCGTCCAAAAATAAGTGTCTCAAATTTGACAAAAAGTGGATGTATCTATATATGAAACATGTCTAGATACATCCACTTTTGAACAAACTTGAGACACTTATTTTTGGACGGAGGGAGTACATGCGGAATATATAGCAGCTACTAGTACTGTTACTAGTACTGTAGTACTCCAGTAGTTATAGTGGTAGACTTGACTGGGTAGGGACCACTCGATCAGCATGTACTAGTAAGTAACCGCGCGCATGCATGCATGGAACATCGAAAGCAGCTAGGGCAGGTGACGCGCGGATCGGTCGGCCAATGATTTTCCCACGAAGAAATTAAGGGACACACGTTAGAGTGTTTAAAAACTACTAGGAGTATTATTAATTATGGTATTTAAAAAAAAAATTCCGAGGGACCCAAGCGCAGCTAGCGAGTGAGGGAATTATTCGTCCACGGATCAGTTGATCAGTCAAGAGAGCTAGCGTAGCGTAGCAACGGGAAGTGACTGGAACGCACGAAGAGCCCGTCATGTCATGGCTCCTCTTTCTTCACGAGAAGAGCTGAGGAGAGAGAAATATTGCATCGAATTAGAATGCATCTAAGTACACAGGTGCATGCATGACGCGACAGCGACACGCACGAACGCACCCTCCCTCCTCGCATCGCATGCAGAGCGCGTAATGGCAAAGTGGGAAAGCTGGTCGTAATGAGCTAGCGCAGTCCATTTTGGTGTCAAACCTGACACTGGCTAGTGGCTCGTCGATCATATCTCATATCTTTCTCGATGCAGCCAGCGGCATGCGCGCAGTCCTTGTCTATCTACACAACAATGGACGGTGGTGGTGCCGCACGCACGACCGGCCGGCTGAGGCTTAAAAAAAAAAATACGAGAAAACGCGCGCGACGTGGAGTTGAAAGGACGGTGACTGGACACCAAAATACAAGTTTAATTAATACTCCCTCCCTCCCTCCCATCGGTATAAAAGCGCGCGGTGCGGCGGCTCGGTGCTTAATTTGGGCTACGGGGTGGCTCGACGAGCTGGCGAGTTGTGCCTTGGTGTCCTGTGCTTCGGATCGGCCGGCTGCCGGCGCGGGCTGTGGTGGTGGTGGATTGGCGTGCCCAGCCGGTCTCGCTTGTAAATCACGCATCAATTGCTAATTGTAGCCGGCCGGTCACTGGGTGCTACTAGCTCGAATCCGGCCCGATATGGCTACTGCATGCATGGTTCGTGACGCGACGCCTGATCAGAGTACGTACGTGCTTCCGCTGCGTCTGCATGCAATCATCTATCAGTCCGTACGTCCTCCACTAGCTGTCCATCTCGATCTGTTGGTCATGCCGGCCGGCCGAGTACTACCAATGATAGAGTTAGCTTCCGTGCTTAATGCCATACTGCCATGTGTACCGTAATTTGATCAGCAAATCCTCCGCCGCCCCTGAAATCCATCGACCTCCCCTCCTCGGTGTCCTCGCCTGCACCGTCACCGTTGCAGGTTCGGCCGTCCTCGCCATCTTCATCACCGGCTCGTCTTCGCCATCTCCGATGGTCGCTGCCTCACATCGCATGATCACGCTTAAAAAAATACAATGCCATCGCCTAGGGCACTGGAGGGCTGGTATGTAGACTACGATACCATCGCATGATGGGACGTACTTTGTCGTCCAAAAGATCGGGGGGGGGGGGGGGGGGGGGGGGGGGTGGGTGCATGTCAAGAATTCAGCTCTCCTTGGTAAATGGATCGCATCGTAGTCTACATACCAGCCCTCCGGTGCCCTACGCATTTGTACGAGCTCTTCCCCAATTGTTGCCGAAATCAGGAAATTCATCATGCATGCATGGTTTGGCTAAGACTTTTTCATAAATTCTAAACAACTGACCATTCTATCCTTGCGAAATTACTGCATATTAATTTTGCATAGGAACGAGGCGAGCTAGGGGAGGGGAGTAGCTAGTGATATGCATGCGTGCTCCACGACGGGAAGCGGCCCCATGCATGCACGTTCAATCGAAATGGCAAGCTTCTTATCGCGTAGACAGCTTTACGTGATACAAGCAAATCTAACAATGGTCACCTTCATATGTATGTTAGCTTCTGTGCGTAATGTCATACTGCCATGCGTAGCGTAATTTGATTTCGTAACCAGCTATATATGTATAATTCCACGTGTTTTTGTCGCCATGGATAAAATCACATCAAACAGCCCTAGCACTACGTAGAGTCGTAGACCGGCCTCATAACGACCGAATAGGTGGCCAATCATATTTGCCGCCCGTTGTGGCGCGGGAGGCTCGCGCCGCACACCCCCGTTGGAGTTAATTTTATGTCTGGTATATCAACTTGTTGGCGCATAACACAACCGTCCCTGTAGTCAAGAAATGCTCCAATACGTTACTTATACATGAAAATACATAACATCTATGGTCCTGTATACGGTCCTGGATACGTAGAGGCGTCCAGGTGGTGCCACGTAAACCCTGGTGCAAGTCTGTGATGGTTTGCTCAAAGCCCCCTGAATCTTTTCGAATTGAATCTTAGTCCAGTCCACGACCGAAGAGGTCCTTTTTCTTCACTTCCTTTGTGTGGTGCGGTGCCGTGAGACAGGATAAAGAAGTGATTTTGTATTTGGATTGGTCGTACGATGCATGCTGCTAGTGCTATGACTATATATGAGTTGGCCATGAGGTGGATGGACTCGAGGGCGAACAACAGCTTCGGGAGCAGAGGCACGAAGCGGCGGCGCCCGTTCACGACGGACAGCAGCTTCATCTCCTCTTCCGGCGTGAGCTCACAGGCGGCAGTGAGAATTTTTTTCATGCCAAATCCAAATAAGCAATATTTCTCGGTAAGAATTCTATGCCAGAGATGAAAGCTGATATGCATAGTCGACTTTCAGTCACTAATGAGGCCCTCGGTGAGAAATACTTAGACTTACCCACAGCCTTGGGAAGATCGATAGATTCACAGTTCGAGCATGTAATTGCCAAGGTGAAGAAGCTTCTAAATGGTGGTATTCCTAGACTTTTAAGTAGTGCAGGGAGAGAAACTTTCATCAAGTCTGTATGCCAAGCAATTCCCACGTACGCCATGAGCTGTTTCCGGCTATTGAAGAAATTCTGTAAAAAACTTACCTCGGTGGTGGCGAGGTTCTGGTGGGGAGGTGACGAGAAGAAAAGAAGAATGCCTTGGAAGAAATGGGAGGATATTGCCATCCCTAAATCTACTGGGGGGGGGGGGGGGGGGGGTTCCGTGATTTCGCCCTTTTTAATCAAGCAATGCTAGCTAAGCAAGGATGGAGATTGATGACTAAGCCAGACTCCTTGTCTGCCCGAGTTCTAAAGGGCAGGTACTTTCATGACAAAGAGTTTATGTTAGCTGGAGTCAAAAGGAACTCATCTCATACCTGGCGGGCAATTATGCATGGGAGGTCAACCCTGCAACTCGGTCTAATCAAAAGATTAGAGAGTGGGTTATTCATACCTATCTGG
Organism: Puccinellia tenuiflora; assembly: GCA_012064385.1. Lineage (NCBI taxonomy): Eukaryota > Viridiplantae > Streptophyta > Magnoliopsida > Poales > Poaceae > Puccinellia > Puccinellia tenuiflora. Next base: position 397,510 of record QRDG01001694.1, on the reverse strand, counting down.
GATGATCCATGGATTGAAGGTAATTTCAATTTTAAAACGATGGTCCGGAAGGATGACGCCACAATAACCATGTTAATGCGGACTGGGATCTTGAGAAACTTGAGGCTAATTTTATTGGCCCAGACATACATGCTATAAGCAGGATTCCCATTGGACATGATGATGAGGATGTGTGGGGCTGGAAACATGAGAAATCAGGTTGTTTCACTGTCCGTTCGGCGTACAAGCAGCTATCTTAGTGTAGAATAAATACCACTAGTCCTTCTACATCGGTTGGGACTGAAAAACCAGTCTGGAAGAAACTCTGGAGGCTTCCGGTTCCCCCCAAGGTCAGGAATTTCTGGTGGAGGGTTGTACATAAATTTGTACCCTACAAATCAGGTTCTAAGGGATAGACACATTGAAAAAATTCCCAACTATGAGGATTGTGGAGAAGATGAGTCGATCTATCATTCACTTTTGGGATGTACTTGGGCGAAACTCTTCTGGGAAGAGATCAAACAACGTACTGGGGTCAAGATCCCTTCCCTGCACCCTGGCTCTTGGGCGTATGACATGGTCGATGGTGAACGGGTGCCCTCCCGGAGTGCAGCCATCATCTTGTGTGGGTGTTGGGCGATATGGTCAGAATGCAATACCAGAAGACACGGTGATAGAGGAATTACAGTGGATGCCTCTATTAGCTGGACAATAGATGTCACTTGTCACCTCTGATTTAGCGATACAATCCAAGGGCAACAAGGTGAAGCAGAAAGTGATTCAACAGTGGATGCCGCCTGCAACAAATTTAATTAAGGTTAACGTTGATGCAGGGTTTGATGAACATACCATGTCTGGCACTACTGGGGTGGTTTTTCGCAAGTCTGATGGAGGTTTAATTCGAGATCAAGCCCTCTGGTACGAAAATGCAGCTTACTCTCGGTCAAAGGAGGCTTGGGCCCTAAGAGATGGTCTCCGCATGGCGAGTGATCTTGGTCACACGCACATAGTGGTGGAATCTGATGCTCTAAAACGTTGTGAATTTGTGTAATTTGAACTCTTATGAGAGAGCAGATATTGGAGCCATATGCCGGCAGGTCAAGGAGCTAGAAGATAGTTTTGTTAGCTGCACTTTATCTTTTGTTCCTAGAGAGGCCAATGGAGCTGCACATCTGTGTGCGAAGCAGGCAAGTAGTTCTAGACGTAGATGCTTATGAGTGAATTATATCTCATCATTCCTTCGTGAATGTATGCACCAACCATGTACTTGGATTGAGTAAGCTATAAAGTAGTATGTGAGTTGCAAAAAAAAAAAAAAAAAAAAAGGAAAAAGGGACAACACAACACGTAATAGGAAGCTAGCTCTAGGGGGAAATGCGGCACGATCACAGGCGGCCGTTTTTCTCTTTCTGGCATGTATAGCGGTACACAATACACGTAGGCAGGCAGAATTATAAATAATAAAAGGGTTAAGTGCAATTTTGGTCCCTCAAGTGTTGCAGAAGTCTAACTGTGGTCCTTCAACTCTACCCTGGTCTAAACCCGGTCCTTAAACATTTAATTAAGTCTAATTATCATCCCTTAAATGTTTGTTGATAGATTTTTTTTACTACACCACTTATTTATTTCTCTCATGCTCCCTGTTTAGACCTCGACCTCCAAAGCCATGTGACGGTGAGCACCAGCAGGCTTGAGAAGGGTCTGCGTCGCCGCACACGTTAGGCATGTTGAACATCACCTGCACCTCGTTTCGGTGCAGGTGATCGATACAGTTGAGGGGCTTGCGGTTTGTGAGGCTGATAAGCAGAGATCTGTGGAGGAACGACTAAATGGCAAATATAGGAACACTGGATTAATGACGATTCTATTTTAATCTGTATTTAAACCGGCTAACGGCTAGTAGCCAAACAAAACATGTTTTGTTTCCAAGAGTCCAACTACAAGGACAAGAATAAGATCAAAAGAGGTTTAACTGCCACTCAGTTCATTTCAGATTCATTAAACTATTGTTAAAGGACGATAACTAGACCTAATTAAGTATTTGAGGACCGAATTTAAATCAGAATAGAGTTGAGGGACCAAAGATGGACTTCTCCAACAATTGAGGGATCGAAAGTGCACTTAACCCATAATAAAAAATCATCTGGCAGTACAGAATAGAGACGCATTACAAGTCGGACAGCCGGAAGTATAAGTAGACGGAAACAAGAAGTATAAAAATGCTGTAATCCAAAGTAAAAAACACCTCCGTTGCCTGCCACCCCTCTCCCAGAAAGCACATGTTCAACTTTCATGTTGGCGTCCAAAAAAAAAAAAAAAAAACTTTCATGTTGGCGAGTGGCCAATCCCGTGATCGGCCTTAGATGGGATGGGAAAGGGAGGGGTGGAAACGCCGGGGAGGAAATTGGATTTGGGAGGCGCCTCTAGCGTTTGTGTGTCCTTGAATCAAAGAAGGAACGCCGCCGGGACGTCTTTACCGGCGCCCAACGCCGCCTCCGCCCTCCGGTAGTCCAAATCATCAAGCTCAGACACCAGCTCGATCGTGCCCATGCCTCCACCCGATCAAGACACCGATCGAGACCCACGCCCACGACCGGGACGAGAGCACGCTACGGCCGGAATCCATCGACGCTAGCTGCGGAGTCCCTTGTCCGCCCCACAACCCCTCAAACACGACGGCGCAGATCATCAGCAGATCGATGCTAGCTAGCTCTCAGGGAAACCTACGGGATAACGGAGAGCGATTACGGACTGACGTGGAGACGTACATGAGCTGTCGGACGGGGCACAAACTAGAGTAAACGCGCACCGAAACTCACCGTGCCCCACGCGCGGTCGACGACGCGCCTTCGCTCATCTCCGCCGCCAAACACCTCCACCAAAACTGGCCGCCGGTTCTCGATCACCGTCCCCTCCTTCACCAAGCCCAGGCTCAATCACCGTCCCCTCTAGAGTTTAATTAGCCTACGATCTGCATGGTTAATTAGGAGAAAGACGATGAAATCTTTGAGACACACGCGAGACACGTACGGTGGAGTTCTTGCGACGCATTAATACACTGATGAACAGAAAATATTTGTTCATAATACATCGATGAGACGATGAACACACACGCACGGACCATAGCTAATGGACGAACCACAACACAAACATGCACATGCGATCTCTGCACATTTGCCGATCTCCTAAGCTAATCGGCCAACACACAGGATCAAATCTCCTCGGAACGGCGGTTGCTTCCTGTCCTCCTGGCCGCCGTGGAGGAGGAGCTCCAGGTAGGGGCTCGACGGCGAGGGCATCGGCGCCGGCGGTGCGGGGTTCGCCGGCGCGGCGGCAAGGCCGCATGCCCGGCCGAGCCCCGGCGGAGCACTATGGCTGCGGCGCCCGACCTCGACGTCCGCGTGGGGTGCCGGCGCGCGGCGGACCTGCTCGTGGCTGCGGCCCCCGAGCTCCACGAGAGCAAGGCCTGATGGAGCCTGGTCCGGGCGGTGGGAGAGCTGCTCGCTGCGGCGGCGCCCGAGCTCCACGAGAGCAAGGCCTGATGGAGCCTGGTCCGGGCGGTGGCCCTGCTAGCGGCGGCGGGAGAGCTGCGCGCGGCGGCGATGGCACGCACACACGGCTGCGGCGCAGCAACACAGCAGCGCGCCGACGACGGCCCCAGCTCCGACGCCTAGCCCTACTGTTAGGTCGATCTCCACCCGTAGTGGCCCAACGTCACACGGGCCCTAGTCAACGCGCCTGATCGGGGGCGCTCAACCTCTTCATGGTTGATGGGCCCCTGTCGCCAGCGTATATAAAGAGGTGGGGGGGCCGGACGCACACGGTACGAGGTTCACCGTGCACCGCAGCCCCCCACCGACACACCCATCCGATCTAGGGTTACGCTAGGCCGACGGGAAGCTCACCACCGCCGCCACTCTCACCCACGCATCATCCCCTCACCGCACTCACCACCACCATGGCCTCCGGCAGCTCGAGCTCGGTGCCACTCCCCGGTGAAGGTAGTCACGCCGATCTCTCCCTCTCTCGGTTTCCCTCTCTCTCTCTCTCGGTTTTATGCAGTAGAAGGGTAGAATCCCAAAGTGTTAGCCGTGATCTATCTAGACTAGATNCTGGTTGGTGGGCCCCTGTGGCAGCGCTATAACAGGGTGGGGGCCGGGGGCACGACACGAGGTTCACTGGCCCAGCCACCCCACCGATAAGCCCATCTGATCTAGGGTTAGCTCTAGGCCACGGGAAGCTTCACCGCCGCCGCACTCACCACTCACCCTCTCATCACCACCATCACCATGGCCTCCGGCAGCTCGAGCTCGACACCGCTTCCTGGAGAAGGTAGCTACGCCGATCTCTCTCTCCCTCTCGGTTTCCCTCTCTCTATCTCTCTGGTTCAAGCAGTAGAAGGGTAAAACCCTAAGGTTGCTCACCGTGATCTATCTAGACTAGATGCTACAGAGTACAACAATGGTATCAGAGCTTGTTCTATGTCTAGATTGGTCCGGTAAAGAGAAAGAAATCAAAAGAAAATCCCCTCCCCGAAATCCAAAATGCCAGATCGAAGAAAAAGATGGCAAAAGGGGCAAAGAAAGCTTACCGCTTGCCCTCGGGCTCGCCGGCAAAGGGGGCCGCCGCAAGGCCGCCCCATTCCCTCTCGATCCGATGCGCATCGGCAAGCCGAGGCGTCGGAAGAAGGAGCACCTCCCTCGGGAGGCAAAGAACAGAGGCTCACTGGCTTCTCCGCTCGACGGCGGCGCACCCACCGCAAGGGAGGATGCGCGACCGGCGAGAGGGGAGACCACCGGGCCGTCTTCTCGCTTCGATCTGTTCCGGCGGACGGAGAAGAAGAGAAAGGGGAAGGGGAAAGGAGATGGGGCGGCGCGCTGTCGTCGTCGTCTCCGTGGCCGTCGCCGGCCGCCGGCGGCGGGCCGGGACCCTAACCCTAGATCGGGGGAGGAGGGGAGAGAGGCGCGTACCGGGGGGAAATGAAACTAGGGTTTGCCCCTCCCCGGTCGGTCTGGTTGTTTTGATCGACCGAGATCGCTGCGCAGCCGTTCGATCCCATCGGACGGCCGAAACGAAACCCTAGCGCGCCGCCGGGCCAGACAGGCCGAAAGTGAAAAGGCCATGGGCCGAAGTGGCGAGTTACGCATCGCGCAGGTGCGTTGCGCAAGTTAATGGGCCGTGGGCCGAAAGTCTGAAACCGTGGTTTGGGCCGCGCGTTTTAATTAGAGGTTTTCTCTGTTTTTTATTTTTTTCAGAAGCATGTTTAGGTGTTTTTTTGTCCTTTTTAGGCCTTTTTCACCTAGTTTTTTCCTATGCAAAAATTGTCCAACGAAATTATTGTGTAGGAAACAGAAAAGTAAAAGAAATGCTTCTGAAAAGTAAAAAGATAATAGAATTTTTGTTAATAGTTTCCGCTGCAAATTAAAGTGATATGCTCTTTTAGAAAATTCAAAAGTTAATAGAATTAAAAGTATTAATAGAAAAGAGCATATTAAAGAGATAGTCATAATTGTGTTATTCTTATAACCAACGTTATTAATAGCATAATTATGATTTATTATAGTGAAATGCATTTATTTCTAATTCTGCCCAACGGTGATTTAGTTTAAATTGCATAACTTTTGCATGTCATATTTTGACCAACGTTGAATTATTTCATGCAAATGTTGAAAATTGTTGAAAGTTCTCACCTCATTGTGATTGTTTTAGGAGGGTACCACTTGATGAGTTGCCTAAAGGATGTTCCCCTCCTTCGAGGTGACAACTACTCCGAGTGGAGGAAAAAGGTGGATTTGGCACTTGCATGTGCTGAGGTGGACTGGGTGGTGGATACCCCACCACCAGTCATGCCAAAAGAGCCTGAAAGAGAGGCAAAAGACACTGACGATGACTGGGAAAAGAAGAAAAGGGACTATGGTCCATTGGAAATGGCTTATTCCATAAATAAGCAAAAGTGGAATGCAACCAACAAGAAGAGCTTAGCCTTCTTAAAGAGCACAATTGAGAACGCCATTGCGGGCTCAATTGCAGAGTGTGCCACTGTCGGGGAGTTCTTCGACAAAGTAAAGAGCCAGTTTACTGGTTCTTCAAAGATCTATGGCACCCAGTTGCTCAAGCAACTGGTAACAGAAAAGTACACAGGGGGAGGGCATGGCATTAGAGAGCACATCCTCAGGTTGTGCAACATGGCTGCCAAAGCTCAAGGCCATTGATCCTGATCTTGAGATCAAGTCTGTTCTCCTCATCCACATAGTCATGGCATCATTGCCAAAAGAGTTCGAGAACTTTGTTGTGAACTACAACATGTCCCTGACAAGTGGGACATGGAAAAGACCATTGCTATGTGTGTCCAGGAGGAGGACAGGCTAAAAGAAGCACGTGGTGGATCCATCAACTACGTGAAGGATAGTAAGAAGAGGAACTTTGGTAACACTGGTTCCCCTTCAAAGCCACATGGCAATGGCAAAGCTCCCTATCAGAGTCAGCAAAAGTCCTTCCCAGTGGGCAAAGACACATGCCTCCACTGCAAGAAAACTGGGCACTACAAGAAGGATTGCCCTGCTTTCCTAAAGTCCATAATGGCAAAGAATGGTAAAAATATAGTTTCCTTCGTTAATGAATCCCTGTATACACAGTTTTCGAAATCTACTTGGTGGATTGACTCAGGTGCAACTGTTCATGTTGCAAATTCTTTACAGGGGTTCCATTCGACGCGGATTATGCAAAGAAACGAAGGATGCATTGTAGTCGCAAATGGAGTGCAAGCAGATGTTGAAACTGTTGGCGATATCTCCTTGGAGTTGGCTGATGGTTTCGCTATTTTGCTTAGAGATGTCTTATTTGTTCCTTCTTTGCAAAGAAATTTAATAAGTGTGTCACGTTTGGACAAAGAACAGTATGAGTGTTATTTTGGACATGGCAAGTGTGCCATTTGGTGTAATAATATTCGTGTGGGGGTTGCATTCCTCCACAATGAGCTTTATTTATTATCCTTGCGTGAAAAGATTTATTCTGTGAATAAAGTGAATGAAATTGTTTCTGCGTCAAATAAAGAACAAAAGAAAAGAAAAAGAACTCAAGACTCGTCGAGATTATGGCACTGTCGTTTGGGCCACATTTCGAGGGGGAGAATAGAAAGACTCGTTAAAAATGATATTCTTCCGCCGTTAGAGTTCTCAGATATAGAACAGTGCATCGATTGCATAAAAGGAAAATTTGTAAAACAAATTAAAAAGGGTGCAACTCGAAGCACAACGACACTAGAAATAATCCACACTGATATTTGTGGACCTTTTTCGGTGAAAAGTGTGGATGGTTATGATTCGTTCATAACATTCACAGATGATTACTCCCGATATGGATATATTTATCCAATCAAAGAAAAGTCTGAAGCTTTGGATAAATTTAAAATATTCAAACTGAAGTTGAAAATCAACACGATAAAAGAATAAAGATAGTGAGATCCGACCGTGGGGGGGAGTACTATGGTCGGCACACTCCATATGGTCAAGTCCCTGGACCTTTTGCGAGGTTTTTGTAGGAGACATGAATAGTCGCTCAGTATACAATGCCGGGCGATCCTCAGCAAAATGGAGTAGCTGAAAGGCGCAACCGTACTCTTATGGATATGGTGCGCAATATGATGAGCTACTCCACACTGCCATTGGGTTTATGGATGGAGGCACTTAAAACCGCCGTTCATATTCTCAACAGAGTGCCAAGTAAGTCGGTGCCCAAAACACCGTACGAACTGTGGACGGGAAGGGTACCTTCCCTTCAACACCTTAGGGTGTGGGGGTGCCCAGCTGAGGCAAAATTGTTTAATCCAAACATTGCAAAGTTAGACCCCAAAATAGTCAGTTGCCACTTCATTGGCTATCCCGAAAAGTCAAAAGGTTTTCGTTTCTACTGTCCATACATATATACAAAGTTTGTAGAAACGAGACATGCAGTCTTTTTAGAAGACGAACTGATGAGGGGGAGCATGGTAGCCCGAAAAATTGATCTTGAGGAGAAGAGGGTGCACCCACCGAATCCGATCATTCAAGAGCCATTTTTCTCGCTACCTGTTGTGCCTACAACAACAATCCCTGAGATTGTGGTGGAAGCACCTGTTGTAACTCCACACGTGACAACTATGGGTGAAGTTTCGGAACCTGTCCTTCAGGAGCCGACTGAGCCCGTTGTTGAGCATGAAAGGGAGCTACAGCAGCCAAACATAGAGAATGAAAACCTTGGAAGGTTTAAGAGAATAAAAAAGCCAGCTATCTCTAGTGATTATGTATATAATACAGAGATAGGTCATATGGAAGGTGATCCCACCTCATATGAAGAAGCCATGAGAAGTCCTCATTCATCGAAATGGCTTGAAGCTATGGAAGATGAGATGAGGTCGATGAGTTCCAACGATGTTTGGGACTTAGAAAAGATTCCTAAAGGAGCCAAAACAGTAGGCTGCAAATGGGTCTACAAAACAAAGTATGACTCTAATGGGAATGTAGAAAAGTATAAAGCGCGTCTTGTGGCAAAAGGTTTTACACAAAGAGAAGGAATAGATTATAATGAGACATTTTCTCCAGTCTCATGTAAGGATTCCTTCAGAATCATAATGGCACTAGTTGCACATTTTGATTTAGAGCTACATCAGATGGATGTAAAGACGGCATTTCTAAATGGAGATTTAGAAGAAATTGTTTACATGAAACAACCCAAGGGTTTTATCATGCAGGGGGGAGGAAGATATGGGATGCCGTCTAAATAAATCCATTTATGGATTAAAGCAAGCCTCTAGACAGTGGTATCTGAAATTTAATGAGACTATTAAAAGGTTTGGATTTAAAGAAAATGTTGAGGACAACTGCGTTTATGCAAAGTTTAAAAGTGGGAAATACATTTTCCTAATCCTATATGTGGATGATATCCTGCTTGCGAGCAGTGATGTTAGTCTACTAATAGAGACGAAAAAGTTCTTGTCCTCAAACTTTGACATGAAAGACCTTGGTGAAGCATCATATGTTTTGGGCATAGAAATTCACCGAGATAGAAAAAATGGAGTGTTAGGACTCTCGCAAAAGGCATATTTAGAAAAGGTTCTAAAGAAATATAATATGCATGCGAGTAATGCCACACCTGCTCCTATAGTCAAGGGCGACAGTTTTGGGATATTTCAATGTCCCAAAAATCAATATGAGATCGATCAAATGAAGTCAGTACCATATGCTTCGGCTGTTGGAAGCTTACAGTATGCACAAGTGTGCACTCGCCCTGACTTAGCATTTGTTACCGGGGTACTGGGTAGATATCAATCAAATCCAGGCTTAGAGCACTGGAAGATGGCAAAGAAAGCTTTGCGTTATGCGCAAGGCACAAAAGACCTCATGCTAACATACAAAAGATCTGATTCTCTAGAGATAAGAGGGTACTCAGACGCAGATTTTGCGGGGGATAAAGATGATAGAAAATCCACGTATGGATATGTATTCACCCTTGCAGGGGGAGCTATCTCATGGAGAAGCTCCAAACAGTCGATTGTTGCATCATCAACGATGTATGCAGAATTTATAGCATGTTATGAGGCCACGGGGCAGTCGATATGGTTAAAGAAATTTATACCCGACTTGAAAGTGGTGGATTGTATTGACAAACCACTAAAGATGTACTGTGACAACCAGCCCGCAGTATTTTATGCTCACAACAACAAGTCGAGTAATGCAACAAAGCCAATAGAAATAAAGTATTATGTTGTGAAGGATAAAATCCAGGATCACACTATAAGTCTCGAGCATATAAGGACAAAGGATATGCTTGCGGATCCGCTAACGAAAGGCTTACCTCCCAATGTGTTCAAGGAACACTTAGCCGGCATGGGTTTAAGGTAGAGCCTATGATCCTGGATCATAAGAGGCCCAAAAGTAAAAGTTTTTGTTTCAAAACAGAGAGGTACATTGTGGCTGTCTGATTCTATCGGCAATTGAGCTGAGATGATGAAACATGCTCTATGTATTGATTTGTGATGAAATGAGTAAAGTAAAAAGAAAAAGCAAAGGTGAGATCTAGGGGGAGAATGTTAGGTCGATCTCCACGTTGTGACCCAACGGTCACACGATCCCTAGGTCAAACGCACCCTGATCGGGGGCGCCCAACCCTCTTCTGGTTGGTGGGCCCCTGTGGCAGCGCTATATTAACAGGGTGGGGGCCGGGGGCACGAGTCACGAGGTTCACCGTTGCCCAGCACCCCACCGATAAGCCCATCCGATCTAGGGTTAGTGCTAGGCCACGGGAAGCTTCACCGCCGCCGCACTCACCACTCACCCTCTCATCACCACCATCACCATGGCCTCCGGCAGCTCGAGCTCGACACCGCTTCCTGGAGAAGGTAGCTACGCCGATCTCTCTCTCCCTCTCGGTTTCCCTCTCTCTATCTCTCTGGTTCAAGCAGTAGAAGGGTAAAACCCTAAGGTTGCTCACCGTGATCTATCTAGACTAGATGCTACAGAGTACAACATATGTATGACGTACTCCTACTGTACACACACACTCTCTCTTTTTTCTTTACAGGAGTATTGCATGCATTGGTAGTAGGAGGATTTACGCCGGCGACATGTGTGCCGTTGGGCGTTGAATGATGGAGTGCCAAGCTGCTAGTTGTTGCTCTCGGCCAGCAGAGGTCAACGTATGGCAGGAGAACGGTACTCCTCCCCTGTCCTGATAGTCTGATACTCGTACATGACAGTGACAAAAGTTTCTGGGTATCCAAGCCCCAGCCGTTGCATTCGTTCAACCAATGGTAGTAGAAATCCTCCGTTTTTCCTTTTTACAGTTCACTGTCCAGAACAACAACGGAAACTATCTGCAGGCTCGGCACACTCCGGCAAAGAAACTTCTCAAACTGAACATGAGAGGAAGTGAAGTGAGATCCTGATTGCAGCATCGCATTCCACGCTTCGGTATGAGGATTCCGAATGACGGATGGACGTGTGATGGATGGATTGAGACATGACGTCCCATGCACAGTGCGATACCATAGGAATCCAGCTACATTCCTGCTAATGCTGGAGAGCCAGGCGACATGTGTGCCGTTGGGCGTTGAATGTTGGAGAGCCAGGCGCTAGCTGTTGCTCTCGGCCAACATACCGAGGTCAACGTGTAGCAGGAAAACGGTAGTCGATCCTCTCCTGTGCCCTGTCCTGATACTCTGTAACCGTCCTACCACGATCTGCAATCAGAACACAGCATATAGTTCACTCACTTCTTCCGATTACTTCACAAGACAGGGTTAGAGAGGAATTCTTGATCGAAAGTTCTAGGTGACTTGAGGAAGAAGAAGACATGCCAGGCACGAGCAACCCACGGAACCAGGGGGACCAGCAGGGGCCGTGGCTCCCCCCAACATGTGGAAATTTTTTTAAGACCCCCATATTGTTTGTGCCAATAGTTGTCTATCCTTGTATGTGTTAGTACACTAGTTAAAGCATGCGAGCTGCTCACAGAAGATCCTATGGAGAGTGAGAAAGTTTTTTGACTTTTCCTCCTTCCTTCACACACACGAGGCTGCATTCCCCTTTCTCCCATGTGCTCTCGTAGCTTCTCTGCTTCCTCTGCTCTCTCTCTCTCTGTTCTTGTTCGCAGCAGCCAAGTTCCCAAAGAATAGAAATTTGCTTCGATTTTATTCAGATTTGGAGCACATCAGGAGGCTAACACGGGTGTGGGATGGAAGATCTTTCACTCTTGTCTCCTAATTTGCAGTATTACTTTGTGGATCTAGTTCTTCTTGTTTGGATTATTGGTTCCCCGTTTCAGAAATGATAAAATTGATATATGAAAATCCACCCTTTTAAGATCTGCTGATTGATCTCTGTAGGATAATCATGGCAAAAAAGAAACCGCAGACCATTGATTCTTTTTTTAAGAAGAAGAGGGACATGAAGAAGAGGATGAGGTGGCGGTGGAAAGCCCACCACGAATTCAGGAAGTTGATGATGTGAAGTGTAGCAGATCTTTGTCATCAACTTGCGAAGACCGGAAAGTCGGTTGATTATTATTTGATTGATAGGTCATGCAATATTTAGACTCGCATATTTGTTTCGTTGATAATCACATCAATATTGACTGTTTTTTCTTGCAGGCTGATTCGGTTGTTCTTACTTTACCAGTCTCAACCGCGACAACGGAACGCGCATTCTCGGCAATGAAACTAGTTAAAAACAAGGCTTCGAAATAAAATGGAAGACCGATTTCTAAGAGATTGCTTATTGATATACATCGAGAAAGAGATTGCAATTGGCTTCTCGACTGATGAAATTATTGATGAGTTCAATACGGAGAAACGTCGTGTGGCATTCAATTGAAAAATGTTAGTTCATTGTACATTTTCTTTCAAGCCACCTCTTTTGTTGATGTCTGATTATGTTCTCAACACTTAACGGCGGTATAATAGTATATATTTTTCTTAAAACATGGTTACCCGCAATATATTTTACACAAGGTTTTATATTTTATAGTTATGCTCAATGTCCGGCCCCCCTGTGTGTATTTCCTGGTTCCGCCGTTGGGCACGAGGCCTTCCGGTTCGGTGATCTGATCTCAGATGCCCTCTACGCTTACGCCACCAGGTATATAACGCACACGACTCACGCACTCCTCTTACAGGTGGGTCCTTCGTTACCCCACGACTCGCAGCGCGTCACTTGGTCCAGTTGTCTCCAATGTAACGTGGGTTGGCCTTCTTGACTCTGGTGGGTCGTGGTTCTGCCGCGGCTGCATTTTCCTAGCTTTTCTCCGCCGCGGCAGCTTCCTCTGCTTCCTTCCTTCTTCTGGCCGCATGTTCCTTCCTCTGCTTCCACTTGCGTGCTTGTCGGTTCGTTACATTCCCTCCCCCTTCAAAAGCAGCTTGCCCCCAAGCTGCTGCTTCAGGAAACTTGGCGCGCATCTCCGTTTCATTTTCCCATGTGGCCTGACCTGCATCCACACCAGACCAGTGAACTAAGACTTGCGTTATAAATCCCACACCTCGTTTCACTTGTCGCCTCTATAGGATTGTGGCTGGTGTTGCCAGATCTTCTTCGGAGCCGGGCAACTGTACCGACGACACCACTGCTCGTTGTTGTCCCATAGCATACTTCAGTTGAGAGACATGAAACACAGGGTGTACTGTGGATGCTTCTGGGAGTTGCAGTTCATAAGCCACTGGTCCATTGCGTCTCAGAACTTGAAATGGCTCGTAGTATTTGAATGCCAACTTGGGATTTTCTCGAGTAGCAATGGACCTCTGGATATACGGTTGAAGCTTGAGATAAACCCAGTCTGCAACTTGGAATTATCGCTCACTTCTGTTCTTGTCAGCTTGCATTTTCATACGCTGTTGCGCTCGCAGGAGATGTTGCCGTAGTTGCTGTTGCATAGCTTCTCTCTCAGTCAGCCATTCCTGGAGATCAGGTATTGCACAATCCAGCTTGGAATCGATGCCAAAGTGATGGGGCTCATGGTTGTACAATGCCTTGAAAGGAGATGTTCCCAGAGACTCATGTTTGTTTGTATTGTACCAAAACTCTGCCAACACCAACCACTAAGACCATTTCTTTGGGCAGCCGTGCACGAAGCATCTCGGATATCCTTCCACGCTTTGGTTCACCCGTTCAGTCTGTCCATCTGATTGTGGGTGTTGCCCAGAACTCATATCCAGCGTCACCCCTGCCAATCTAGTGAGTTCTTGCCAAAATTTACTAGTAAACACCGGGTCCCTACCAGAGATTATCTCCACTGGCATTCCATGAAGTCTATACACTCCATCCAAATAAGCCTTTGCCACTGTCATTGCTGTATATGGGTGACTCATCGGTAGGAAATGGGCATATTTGCTGAGTTTGTCCACTACCACCAGAATGCAACTCACTACACCAGATTTTGGAAGCCCTTCTATGAAGTCCATAGGCACTATGTGCCAGGCCTCAGGTGGCACCTTGAGTGGCTGCAACAACCCTAGATATTTCACTCTTTCCACCTTTGCTTGCTGACACACACCACAACTTGCCACAAACTGTTTAATACACTGTTTCATTTTTTGCCACGAAAACAGTCGTTTTATCCGATGATATGTCACAGGAAAACCTGAGTGCCCCCCCCAACTGCACTTGCATGCAATGCTACCACAATTTTCTGTTGCATCTCCTCATTGTTGCCCAACCAGATACGATTTTTATGCTATAGAATCCCTTGCTTCAGCTGAAAATGCTCTATCACAGCTCCACTGGCTAAGCTTGTTAGCAACTGCTGAGCTTGGGCATCATCAAAGTATCCTTGTGCTACTTTCTCTAGCCAAACTGGTGTACTCCTAGATATAGCATGTAGCTCTCCAATGGTATTTCTAGACAAAGCATCAGCCACCACATTTTCTTGCCCTTTCTTATATTTGATCGTATACTGTAATCCCAACAGCTTGGTCATAGCCTTGTGCTGCCATGGGGTGGACAACCGCTGGTCATTCAGATGTGTCAAACTTTGCTGGTCTGTTCTGATCAAGAATTCATTGTGTTGTAAATATGAGCGCCACTTCTGCACTGCCATCAGTATTGCCAGACACTCCTTTTCATATGTTGACATCCTCTGTTCTTTGGACCCAGGGCTTTACTCCAAAAGGCAATAGGGTGTCCTTTCTGTAACAACACAGCTCCCACGCCAGTCTCACAAGCATCAGTCTCCAGCACAAATTGCTCCTTGAAATTGGGTAAGGCAAGGGCTGGTGCTGTGATCAAGGCTTGCTTCAAAGCCTGGAAGGAAGCTTCAGTTTCATGAGTCCATTGAAACAGAACTCCTTTCTTTAGCAGGTTAGTAAGGGCCCTGCTTATAATGGCAAAGAATCTTATGTACTTCCTGTAAAAGCCCACCATTCCTAGAAAGCTTCTCACATCTTTAACATTTGATGGTGTTTTCCACTACTTAATAATTGTAATTTTTTCCTGATCAGTAGCCACCCCTTCACCACTAACTGTGTGCCCTAAGAAATCCAGTTTAGTCTGCACGAATTTGCATTTGGACCTCTTCACCTTAAGTTTGTTCTCATGCAGTATAGTGAACACTGTCTTGACTAACTTAAGATACTCTTCTAGAGAGGCACTATAGATGAGAATATCATCTATGAATACCAATACTCCTTTTCTAAGGTAGGGAGCCAGGATAGTGTTCATGATGCTCTGACAGGTAGCAGGAGCTCCTGTCAAGCCATAAGGCATGACTTTGAATTCAAAATGCCCATTGTGGGTCCGAAAAGCTGTCTTGTGCTCATCTTCTGGTTTCATACGTATCTGATGATACCCCGATCTGAGATCCAAATTGGTGAGGAATCTAGACCCAGCTAGTTCATCCAATAACTCATCCACAATCGGTATAGGATACTTGTTATTCACAGTTATAGCATTCAGACCCCTGAAATCTATACAAAATCGCCAGGTTAGGTCCTTCTTGCCCACCAACAGTACTAGGGATGCAAAAGGACTGCAACTGGGCACAATAATGCCATTCTTGAGCATTTCTAATATCTTCCTTTCAATCTCATTCTTTTGCTCTGGATTATACCTATAAGGCCGGGTTGTGACTGGTTGGGCCCCAGGGATAAGAGGAATAGCATGATCAAAAGCCCTAGCTGGAGGGCAAACCTGCTGGCTCATCAAACAGAGACTGGAACTGTTGCAAAATGATCTTCATTTCTGGGATACAAGGTTGTTCTGCAGCCTCTGCTACAAAATTTATCAGAATGCAATGTGCCACTTCATTTTCTATCTCCATAGCATGTAATTGCTTGAGATTCACTTGCTGGCACTGAGTAGTATTTGCTAACAGCCCATTCAACAATACCTCCTTGCCTTCCATGAGGAAACTGAATTGTTTCTGTTTCCAATCCACCTTCATAGGACTATGCTACTTTAACCAGTCCATGCCCAGAATCAAGTCATAGCAGTCCAGGGGCAAGGCCCTGAAAGTGGTTTGAAACTTGGTTCCCTGGCACCACCATTCACACTCTGGGAAAATCGCAAAGCCTTGTAGCACCACTCCATTCGCAATTCTCACTCGAGTTGAATGATCAAGACTCACAGCGCCATCCAGCTGTCCTACCAATTGCTGACTGATGAAGCTCACAGAACTGCCAGAGTCCACCAAGACCAGCGCCTTATGGTTCTGAATGAACCCACACAATCTCACAGTTTCTGCCCCTTCAAGTCCTTTGAGAGCATACTGGGAAATGGAATGCAGCTCATGATCTGCATTTTCTCCTTCTTTACCCTATTCCCCTTCACCTTCTTCAAAGCCAAGAATATCCAGTAATTCTTGTACCACACATATCTGCACTTGTGGGGAGCATTTGTGCTGCTGCCCCCATTTTTCTCCACAGGTAAAACATAGGCCTCTAGCTCTTCTGTATGCTTGTAATGTACTGAGCTTGTTGCCAAAATTTCCACTGCTAGAAGAACCACTGCCCGAGGATTCTGTCTTGGAAGTATTTGGTATATAACTTGTGCCTTTAGCTGTATAGGTGTCCTTCTTGTACTACTTCACGGGGATGTCCTCCATCACCTCCTCCTGTAACAGGGCAAGAGAACCAGCAGTATCCAAGTCTACAGGCTGTTGTATAATTACTACTCTCCGAATTTCAGGTTTCAGGCCATCAATAAAAGTGGTAATAAAAATTTCAGTGTCTATATTTGGATTATGAGCCAACATCTGGTGCATCAAGCTATTGAAATTCTCTATGTATTCATGTACTGTTCCCAATTGCTTAACATGGGTAAGCTTGCGAATCAGCACCTGGAATTGCAGCTTACCAAACCTCAAGCAAACAAAAGCGCAAAACTTTTCCCAACTCATGGATTCTATCTTAGTCTCTACTGACTGCAACCACATTTTTGCTTGGCCAGTAAAATACATAGTAGAGTAATCTTGCCATGTGTCAGGATCAGTATGAAACAATCTAAAATACTTTTCGCAACTCTTTTTCCACCATTTTGGGTTATCTCCATAAAAAACTGGTAGTTCTGGACGATTTGGTGCATTATCCCCTAAGTTGGTGCTGTGGATTCGTGAACAGGGTGTGTGCAACTCATAATCACCAGGTGAATTGAATCCAAAGCCAGGAGAAGACTCAGGGTCATACCCTTGGCCGGAGGCGCAACCGTGGTGACAACACCAGGTTTTAACCCCCGTGCTTGATTTTCGTCGCAGCGCCCAGTAGGGCTGATGTTCACCCGCCCTCGCGGTGGCACGTACTTGCCCGGCGCAGAAGGAAGAGGCGGCGAGGTGAATCCCGTCTCCAGCACTTCACCATGGCGCATAGGTGTCTCCAGCGCCTCCGAGGGAGAGATCCGCAGGTGAGCTTGGATCTCCCGCACAGCCTCTTGGATCTAATCGACTTGCTTCTCCACTTGGGGCCGCCACTCCTCGAAGACCACCCGGTTGTCACGGATCTCTCTCTGCATCGAGGTATGGTTTTCCCGCGCCTCCTTTTGCATCTCCATCAGCATCTCCATGACCGACTTGGGCTCGGTTTCCTCCGCCCCCATGAGATCCGCTCGTTTGGGTACCTATCCGCAAAATCTGCCTGGCTAGGGTGTCCCGAAGGATCTCTGCGTGAGTTCCCCCGAAGGCGAGCTCGCACCTGTCGCCGGGTCTTATGAATTTCCTCGGATCGCCTGCTCTGATACCAAATGTAACCGTCCTACCACGATCTACAACCAGAACACAGCATATAGTTCACTCACTTCTTCCGATTACTTCACAAGACAGGGTTACAGAGGAATTCTGGATCGGAAGTTGTAGGTGACTTGAGGAAGAAGAAGAAGACAGGCTAGGCACGAGGCCTTCCGGTTCGGTGATCTGATCCCGGATGCCTTCTACGCTTACGCCACTAGAAGCACACGACTCACGCACTCCTCTTACAGGTGGGTCCTTCGTTACCCCACCACTCGCAGCGCGTCACTTGGTCCAGCTGTTGCCAATGTAACGTGGGTTGGCCTTCTTGACTCTGGTGTGTCGTGGTTCTGCCGCGGCTGCACTTTCCTGGCTTTTCTCTGCCGTGGCAGCTTCCTCTGCTTCCTTCCTTCTTCTGGCCACATGTTCTTTCCTCTGCTTCCACTTGCGTGCTCGCCGGTTCGTTACTTTCCCTCCCCTTTCAAAAGCAGCTTGGACCTGCATCCACACCAGACCAGTGAACTAAGACTTGCGTTTTCACTTGTCGCCTCTTGAGGATTGTGGCTGGTGTTGCCAGATCTTCTTCGGAGCTGGGCAACTGTACCGACGACACCACTACTCGTTGTTGTCCCATAGCATACTTCAGGGTGTACTGTGGATGCTTCTGGGAGTTGCAGTTCATAAGCCACTGGTCCAATGCGTCTCAGAACTATCTGCAGGCAGAACACTACTCCGGCCGGTAAAGAAACTTCTCAAACTGAACAGAAGAGGAAGCGAAGTGAGATCCTAATTGCAGCACCGCATCCATATGATTTGGTTTGAGAATTTCGAATGACGGATGGACGGGTGATCGATGGATGGATCGAAACACATGACGTTCCATGCACAGTGCGATACTACAGGGATCCAGCTACATTCCCGCTAATGCTTCCAATTTACAATTCGTTGTACATCCAAGGTTGTCCCCCTCGGCTCCGTCCAGTGGCAACCCTTGCGTTCGTGCTAGGGAACTAATCTAAAAATATGAACCGTGGACTGGAGTCAATCCCTGCCCCTCGGAACCGGTAATCCATGCCGACCCAACACTGTGGCCTGCAGCTACCCTGCTACAGCTAGCTATGTGCAACTTCACTACGTCACGTACGCCGATTTGCGGCACTTTGCTGCAAGCATTTTTCTAAACTGCCGCTAATGGAAGGTTTAGGCGGCAAATTGCAATTAGTGCCTCTAATGATGATCTAATTACCGACGATTAGAAGAAGTGCCGCTAATATTCGGATGAATACAGGTAGAATTGAAAGTGCCGCTAGAAAAAATGCCGCAAAAGTTAGGATGATTAGCGGCAGTATTGTATAGAGAAGTGAAAAGTACCGCAGTTGTTATCTGTAGTTTTCAGAAAAGCCCTTATAAGATATAAGCCCATGGGCATAACTGCGAAGTTCAGGGAGGTTTCAGTAAATAGTCGAAAGTGGGAGATGTCTCTTCTCAGATCTCGAGCTGCAGGGGAGGGGACGGGATCAGAAGCATTGGAGACGACATCGGAGGACGCCGCGGCGGTGTCACTGGAGCTGCGGCGGGAGGCGCGGAAGCTGGAGGGGAACCTGGACGTGAAGCTCTTGTCGTACGCGCGCCTCGCCGCGCGCACCTCCTCCTCCACGCCCTCTTTTTTTTTTGAAACGAGGCAAAAGATTTGCCATTTTCATTAATAGAGAAGAAGTTTTAGAGGTTTTAAGTTTTAATGCCTAGGACATGCCCTAGGACTTTCACAAAAGCCTACTCTCCCGGTATTACATTACCCAAATATTTTGCTCCTGCCCTCACCCAAAGCCTGGCCTCCTCTTTTAAGTTGGCGATGATGACGTGTGAGGGAGTGCCGTAGTGACGAAAGACCCTAGCATTCCTTTCATTCCAAATTGTCCAAGAGATGAGCATAGTCAAAGAAGCCAAAGCCTTGCACGGTTGTCCTCTTGTGACAGTAAAATTTTCCCACCAAAGCTTCATGTTAGCCTCGTTTGCCCATTGGATGGGAGAAGTATTGTTGAATCCACACCAATTTAAGAGTGCCATCCATATGCGTGAGGCGAACCGACATTTGTAAAGGAGGTGGCTCGCGGTTTCTTGGGCGTGGTTGCAAAGTGGGCAATTCCCACAATTCGGCCAACCCCTCCGTTGGAGGCGGTCCGAAGTCCAAATCCTATTTTGTAGCACAAGCCAAGCGAAGATCTTACATTTAGGTGGAGCCCAAGTTTTCCATATAGTTTGATTCATGTTTGTGGCAATAAGACCTTCAAATTGCATCTTGTATGCCGAGGAGGCGGAGTAGTTTCCATCATTTGTGAACTTCCATCTAATGGTGTCACGGGTACCGCGAGTGAGAGTGATGGGGTGTAGCATCTCCCAAAGCGTCACAAATTGAGCAATGTGATCCAAGTCGAATTCATTTCCTAGGTTTATATGATTTGTCCAAGCGTTGTCATCGAGGGCTTGCACAACCGTGGAGTTCTTCCTATTGGAGCCTCCGCTCTGCCGGCTAGTGCCCTCTACTTCTCACTCGCCTCCCCTTTGTGGCCGGCCCGTGGGGAGGTGCACGGGAGGGTGCGCCACACCGCAGTTGAGGGAAGCTCCTCGACGTCTCCTTGTCTCCCACGCGGCTCGCCGACCCGACGGAAGAGCAAGGGAGGGAGCCGCCACACCGGATGGGAGCGCCACGTCAGGCTGTGTCGCTGATTCATGGTGCCCTGGCCTCCGCCTCGTTCGTCCCACCGTCCACCTCCGTCAAGCTGCCCTAGAAGCCACACGCGCTCCCCGCACCTTTCGGTGCTCACGGTGGCCGACCAGATCGTAGCGGCACATGGGGTTCGCTGACGCCGACGACCTAGCCTCCACATCTCAGCCACCAGGTCTGCAGGTACGATACCTCATTAAACATCTCTCTCCTACATCAGGTCTGCAGGTACTATCTACACCAGTTGCGAGTTTTGTATGGGTTATTCCTGGTTCTACTACCTGTAATTATGTTCACAGATGAATGAATGGTCGTATTATTTGCCAGCCATGATGTATGTCTATTGATTATTCTTCTGGAATGTTGTAAAATTGTGCTATCTAATTTCCTATATCAGAATGATACAAGGAGGATTGCAGTTCTATGATTTAGTTTTTCTGGAAGGCAACTACTTTTCTTTGAGGGGTGTTTTTGCCTTGGTGGTCGCTTAAAGACACCGCGGGCATGCTTGGTTATTCGCAAGCCCCTATGAAGCTCAGGGGCCAAATTTGGACCATTCGGTTATCTAAGCCACATGGTGAAAATGCCCTTCACGATTTTTAGAGCACTCCTATCAACCGGAGTTCTTTTACAATACTCCGAAGTGAATGCCAGCCATCCATTTACTGCGATCTAACGGATAAAATTAACCGGTACTCCAACTTAGTTCTTTAGGAGTACCGCCACTAAAAGCTATGGAGTACCTAGATAGTGAGGATAAAATTGTAATAATCCAAAATTAAAATGGGGGTCAGACACGGACATGGCGGCTCCGTGATAAGAGTAATAAGGACGACGACCGCCGGCGAGTGCCTGCTGATAACGGTCGTATCAGCGGCCAATCGATTGGAGCGTATGTGGTGGCTCCGCTCTCGATCGACGAGACTTGGCGGCGGCTCACTCTATGGATCGATTGATTGATCGCTGCACATACTGCATGTAACGAAATCGATTCTAAAGACTAACTAAATGGTCTCATCATACCTGCATATACTCCTGGTTAATTAACTCATCCGCCGTGTCAGGCTGGAGCGGATTTGCCTCACTTGTTAACTGATGATTCTTCCAGCGTGTGCAGCAGTACAACCTTTAAAACTTTATGAAAGTCTATAATACCCCTTAATATGAGTGGTCAGATTTAATTGGTACTCCATGCCGAGTACCACTGTACCAGGGTACCGTAGAAACTCCCAAAGAAAAAACCAAGCCAAAAACATTGACCTATGGGATGAGCGACCACTAAGGCACCACAAGAACCAACAGATCGAATGAACGAAAAGAGGAAATATGACTATACCACTTCTTAGTTGCTACTCGTACAGGCAACCATGTACCTGGTGAGCATTTATACATAAGAAGGAACAGTTCATGCTAGAATATACTCCCAGGTATATACAAAAGAAGAACCATCACGAGATTACGGGGAATTCACATTTTGAAGAAGCGGAAAAACTACAAGAATGGTTCCAAGAACAAGAAGGATGTCGCCAAAAGGGAATAAACAAATAAAAGACACAAGTTCCACCTAGGATCTGGTCTGATGTGCTCCCCTGCAAGCTTCAATGATAACATAGAAATTGGGATCTCACGCGTCCTCGACCTGAGAATTGAAGACAAAGCTTGGAAATGTTGTGGTAATATCCCTGTTGATAAAGTATTTTATAATTAGGATAACATTAACAAACAATTATCCAACAAGCTACAGACAAAGGAAGCAAACAGTTGCAAGTTCAAAAAAAAAGGAAGAAAACTGTTGCAAGTTCAAGAAAAAAAGGAAGCAAACTGTTGTTGTTACTACCGTGCAAAATAAAGGGACCTTTATGTGTTTTCCAACTTTCAATGTTTAAGCTAAAATCAAATCAGCACTTTCGATCTGGTTTCAAGTTATGATCATGATAGGTATGCATCAAGCAAATAATATCCCATTTGCACCTTCCTAATTAAGCAAGGATTGAATTATAGTACTCTAGTTCAAAGTTAGAATGCCTATGTTCTGTGAGATTGGAAAATGTACATCAAATCAGTCATCAAGAATTTAGCATGCTGAGCTTCACATATACCCCAAGAAGCTGAAGTAGGCATTGATCAGGAAGAAAACTTGACTTAAGTTACTAGGAGAGGGGGAGGGACACACTGACGCACAAACAGGTCAGCCCTACCGACCTGAGATATGGGAGTGTCATATTCTTCAACAAAGATGGATGCCTCAAGACAAGATTGCGCCATTCCTCCTTATCGATTTTACCATCATGTTTTGTATCTGCTTCCTCAAATGTCTAGGGATAGAGAAAAAGAAGTTTGACCAGCAAGCAACAAAGCGTAAATTCAACAGACATACATCATGTACAGCAACACATATACTTATGTATACCTTGTCAATAATGCCTTCTATAACCTCATCTGAAAGGTTCATTCCTGATTCAGCAAGTGTGGCGACCACCATTTGCTTTACCTGACAATTGAGAAGGTACACTCAATTTCTCTCGAGGCAATTGCTCCTAGCTGAACTTGACGGTATATTACATATGCTTTCTCCAAGTAAAAATAAAAACAGGAACAATATTAACATAGAAGGATTGCAGGAGGGTGTCAATTTCTACGGAATGAGTGTTACATGGTTAACTCAATTTTGTTAATATCGACGTGCAGAACTCTCCCATGATTCCTAACTTTTCACTGGATGTACAATAAATTGCTTGAATGGGAACATGACTTCACAGGAAGAAGAAACGGACTACAATATTAGGTATTCACACACACATATATAGGTGAAACAATCTTCCACGGGTTAACAAATCACACATACTAAAATAGGACAGAAGAAAGAGTGGTAATAGGCAAAATGAAGGAAGTACCTCTTGCTTTTCAATGAAACCTTGTTGTTTGAGATCATACAGTTTGAAAGCAACTGCAAGTTGTTCATATATGGCATAAGATTAGAAGAATGGCCATTTAGGATGACACAAGAAAAAATATGAAAGAAATGAAGTTATTCGCAAGAACTGAATAAGTGATTGAGCAAAAAAGGATACTCATATGCTTGCATGTCAGAAACCAAAATGGAAAAAAAAAAAAACAAAGACAGTCTAAGTAAAAAATTGACGAGTTAAATTTCACTGTATCTACTGCAGAAGACTGTGATTCGTATATGATACACACCACTCTCCCTCACTTACAGGGTGATCTCTACGTACAATACAATTAAATCAAAAGAATTAATGTCCAGTTGCAACTGCTAGGATTCTAATGATTAGTCTGTCTAACTTGCAGGGTTGAGTATATGAAGTGGTGAACAGTTCATGTTCCTCCTTATGGATATATAGAACATAAAGCTGTTTTCAGGTGCACATCATGTGCACCAAGACAAAGGGAGATCCGCCATAAACCTTTGTTAGTAATAACTGAATATCAATGCTATTGAATTATTGTCGCATAGAAGAAAAACAAAAGAAACAAATTCCCACTCAACCATGTCACATTATCGCGGTTAATAAATTAGCAAATAAAATAAGGACGATGGCTTACAATCGATTTTGTCATCAACTGGTGCATTAGGATGGAACACAGAAAGAGCTCGCACAAATTCTTCAAATTCGAGAATCCCATTGTGCTTCGTGTCAAACAAATCAAACACCTAAATAGAACAATTACATATAAACAAGAAATTGACATCAAATTACCAAAAATAAGCGTTATATGTGCATATTCAGAAAATAATAATTTGTAATAACAGTACGGAGTAATAACTTCACAGCATTAGGGTTAATAGATAGTTAGGTTCTTACAAATTTCAAATTTGTGACAATCGTATTTAAATATGGCTATTCTTTTAGAGTCAAATATATCCCTATTTTAATTTGTTGTGTATTTAGCCTTAGCAGATTCTGGGTCTTGTTATATTTTGATATACAAATAATAGCGTAGATGGACTAAATCTTCATTAGTATTTAGATACAGAGACATTAGTTCTATACTATGTCATGTTATTGTTTACAGTTTTTGCCTATTTTGATGGATCATTGTTATGGAGCAGAGTTCAAATTATTGTCATAACTGATCACATCCCAAATCTACTTAAACTCAGCCAGTGCATGGCGAAATGCCGAAATCCTGGATCAGCCAATGGACACATGTGGGTGCGCGTGCCCAGAGACACATCAGACATGTAGAGACACATCAGACATGTGTATGGGCACATGATCGAATTTCAAAATTTCAAGCACGCGGTTTAAGATAGCTCCATGTAATGTAACACAGCATCAATGCCCATGTTCATACCACATCCAACTATCCAAGATGCTTCCGTGAAATATAGTGTGTCAAAAGTTAGGTTAAAGGTGAACCAAATAACCAATAGCGCAAAAAATAAAACAAATGAACAAGAACAAACAAATAACAGGAACGAAACAAATCTGGACTTCTTTTTTTATAAAAGGAATTTCGTTAAACGGAAGCCAGGTGCCCAGGTATGCATACCCGGTCAGCAAACATGCTATCTTTCCTGTTAGTCTTAAACAACGCTAGTTGGAATTCTTCCTGCGCATAAAGCAGACAATGCCTTGGTATGAGAATGAGCACGATGATGAATAAGTTGTGAAGCACCACACTCCACAGTCCACACCAAACGAAATCAGCAGAATTTACATACCTTATTAATCACACCATCATCAACCACAGCACTGCTAATCTTCTTAAACAGTTCATACAACGCCTCGATCTCATTTACGCTAACTGCATAACAACAAGGCGTTATCTTCTGAATTAAAGGCCAGCAACTCGTAAGCATACTGGTATATAAGTGGAGATATAAGATACCGACTTGGTCCAGTAAGTGGAGGTAAGAAAGCGAACAGAACATACAAACTGTTTCCCTTGCCAGACGCTCAGGATCCTCGAGCCCCTTGGGACGATTCGGTACGTCAAGATCGCAGCACTTGAGCAGGAGACCAACGAGTCGTCGCAACCCTTCCGGGAAATCCACCATTTCACACTCCACCGGAAGCCCGACAAACAAGGCTCACATACACCTGAAACGATCAACAGGGGGACGCAGATCAATCATGCATGATCACCACGGCTACGGGCACCAACAAGACAAAAAAATCCCAACTCACGTCTATCCCAAACGAGAAATCAAGCCAGACACAGAAATCCAACGGATTTCGCACGCATTCTACCCATAATCGCGAGTGTCCGACAAGCACGCGCGGCGCGGGAAGGAGTGTGACGACGGCCGATGACGTCGAGATTAGTAAATTGAGCGGGATACTAAATTAGGGCTTAGGGGTGATGGGTTAGTGTGTTACCTCATTGGGCCATCCCTGCTGCGGAGGGTGGGGAAGGGAGCGACGGTGGCCGGCGATACAGTGGAGGGAGAGGCAAGAGGAGGAGGAAGAGCAGCGCCACGTCAGCTGTTCTGGAACCTGGGGAGGATGCCGCCGAGATCTGATCTGTCTCTCTTGCTCCAAGATTCCAGGGTAAGGATGTTCCATGTATGATGGGTTTTGGTTATGACGAAAGCCCTTTGACATTGTGAACTTTACAGAGCCCATAATTGTGTTCAGTGGCTTATTTGTGGGTTCTTATTTACTACTCTTGGCCCAATTGTATAAGAGTATATCTAAGACATCTCCTACAAAGTCATATCGTAAAAGCGGTTTAAAAACAGTTTTAAGTAGACACTAATAATGTATTCTAGCACACAGGACCCCATGTCCATATATTTTTCTTTTCTTTTCTCTTTTTTCAGAGTCATCTCCTTTCCCTACATGATCTCGTACAACCCCCTGCCCAATGCCTCCACCGATCGTCATGGCGAGGTCGGCCAGCCTCCGACCCTGTTCGGCGTGGCCCTATCCTGCATCGCTGCCCCGCTCCGGCACCGCCTCATCTTGCCTAGCCTAAAAATCCCCTGCATCGGGCTCACAAAATCTCGCACCAGCGCCGTGGCGAGGACGGACGGCCTCCGGCCCTGCTCCACGCAGCCCCAACCCGCGTCGATGCCCCGACACCTACATGCGAAGCTTGATGGGTCCCAAGGAGATCGGCGTGCAAGCGGAGCTCTTCTCGACACTGTAAGTGTCGAGTTGTCGAGGATCGGTATGGCGGGGTGCAGGAGGTCGAGTAGGTAGGCGAGTTGGAATTTGTCAGGAGTTTGGCTGGGATCGGTGGCACCGAGGAATTTGGCCGGAATTTGGACCAGTCCAGCTAAGGCACGTCGTGAATTTTCCCTCCCACCACATGCCAAACTATTTAAGAGAAACCAGAAAATACCACCCCAGCCCAACCCTATCTTAAGATACAAGTGATCTGAGGGTCGTTTTAAGGCCCGTTTAAAAGATTTTACAATCAATCTAGTTTATGGGATCTAAAATGGACAGGTTTTCCCCACAAAACGGTAGGCTGTAAGAGATCTCCTAGAGATGCTCTAAACATAGTAATCAGTTTGGTTTGCTTTCTTAGCTTTTTTAGCTTCAAGATGCCTGCGAGCTACGATCTGATGTGTGACGTGCAGCTGCTCAAGTCGTCCAGACCGCGCGCATTTTCCTTAGCATTTCGGTTTAGAAATTATTATGTGCAACTTTGCTACTATTTTAGTCTCGGTCATGAGCAACTTGGTAACGTTGACAAAGAAAGATCAATTTCTCAGTGTAAGGCAAAACATCAAATCCGTTTTCAAAATTTAATAATTTCGCTATGTGCTGAAATCTATACCTAATAATAAAAGCAATAAACCTTCTTCCGGTTCATCCGTACACTACTGTTTTCCCTCCCACTATACTACATATTGCTGCAAAATTGCCATCGCTGTGGGTTCACTCTTTTGTTTCCCCTCTCTCTTGCAGCCATGTTCGGCTGTCCCCGATTCCTACGAGATTAGTATGTTTAGAGCATCTCTAGGAGATCTCTAACAACCTACAAAATCGTAACATAATCGCTTACGGTTTTGTGCAAAAAAAGTCCATTTTAGATCATTACATCAAAATTGCCATCGGTCGCTCTTTTGTTTCACCTCTCTCTCGCAACCATGTTCGGTTGTCCACGATTCCTAGGAGATTAGTATGTTTAGAGCATCTCTAGTAGATCTCTAACAACCTACAAAATCGTAACATAATCGCTTACGGTTTTGTGCGAAAAAAGTGTCCATTTTAGATCCCATAAACTAGATTGATCCGTAAAATCAAAACACCCTCAAATCACTTGTATCTAAAGATTGCGGTCGGGCCGGGTGGGATTTTATGGTTTCTCTCAAACAGTTTGGCATCTGGCGGGAGGGAAATTTCAGCACGCGCCTTAGCTGGACCGGTCCTAATTTCGGCCAAATTCCTCGGCGCCGCCCTGATCCCAGTCAAACTCCGCCCAAATTCCTCCTCGCCTACCTACTCGACCTCCTACACCCCGCCATCCCGATCTTGAAAACTCGACACTTATAGTGTCGAGAAGAGCTCCGCTTGCACGCCGATCCCCTTGGGATCGGTCGAGCTTCACCTGTAGGTGTGGGGGCATCCACGTGGGATAGGGGCCGCGTGGAGCAGGGCCGGAAGCCAGCCGTCCTCGCCGCGGCGCTGGTGCGAGATTTTGTGAGCCCGATGCAGAGGATTTTTAGGGTAGGCAGGATAAGGAGGTGTCGGAGCGGGGCAGTGGCACAGGATAGGGGCCGCACGGAGAAGGGCCGGAGGCCGACCAACCTCGCCGCGACGACCGATGGAGGTTTTGGGCAGGGGTTGTACGAGCTCATGTAAGGAAAGAAGATGACTCAAAAAAAGAGAAAAGAAAAGAAAAATATATTGACATGTGGGTCCAAGGTGGGTCTTGCGTGCTAGAATACATTATTGGTGTCTATTTAAAAATGGTTTATGGTTTACCTCAAACCGCTTTTACGATATGGCTTTGTAAGAGATGTCTTAGATATGCTCGTATACAATTGGACCAAGAGTAGTAAATAAGAACCCACAAATAGGCCACTTAACACAATTATGGGCTCTGTAAACTTCACATTGTCAAAGGTTTTTCCTCATAATCAAAGCCCATCATACATGGAACATCCCCACCCTGGAATCTTGGAACAGGAAAGACATATCAGATCCCGACGACATCCACCCCACGTTCCAGAACAGCTGACGTGGCGCTGCTCTTCCTCCTCTCGCCTCTCTCTCCACCGCCTTGTCTACCACTCAAGCAGCCACCGTCGCTCCCTTCCCCACCCTCCGCCGCACGGATGGCACAATGAGGTGACACACCAACCCATCCCTCCTAAGCCCGAATTTTTGTATCTCCGCTCAATTTACTAATCTCAGCGTCATCGGCCGTCATCGCACTCCTCCCCGCGTAGCGCGTGGGGATCCAATCGAGGTCACGTGTAGGCTTGTCGGAGAATCGTGTGATTATGGGTCAAATGCGCAAGAAATCCATCGGATTTCTATGTTTGGCTTGATTTCTCGTTTGTGATAGACACGAGTTGGGATTTTTCTTGTCGTGCCCCGTTCCAGTAGCCGTGGTGATCATACATAATTGATCTGCGTCCCCCTGTTGATCATTTCAAGTGTATGTGAGCCTTGTTTATCAGGCTTCTGGTGGAGCGTGAAATGTTGATTTCCTAGAAAGGTTGCGACGATCTTGACGTAACAAATCGTCCCAAGGGGCTCGAGGATCCTCTGGAAAGGGAAACATTTTGTATGTTCTGATCGCTTTCTTACCTCCATTTACTGGACCAAGTCGGTATCTTATATCTCCACTTATATGCCAGCATGCTTACGTGTTGTTAGCCTTTAATTCGGAAGATAATGTCTTGTTGTTATGCAGTTAGCGTAAATGAGATCGAGGCGTTGTATGAGTTGTTTAAAAGATTAGCATTGCGGTGGTTGATGATGGTGTGATTAATAAGGTATGTAAATTCTGTTGATTTCGTTTGTTGTGGACCGTGGAGTGTGGTGCTTCACAACTTATACATCATCGTGCTCATTCTCATACCAAGTCATTGCCTGTTTTATGCGCAGGAAGAATTCCAACTAGAGCTGTTTAAGACTAACAGGAAAGATAGCATGTTTGCTGACCGGGTATGCATACTTGGGCACCTAGCTTCCGTTAACGAAATTCCTATTGGAAAAAAAGAAGTCAAGCTTTATTTCGTTCATGTTATTTGTTTATTCTTGTTTATTTGTTTTATTCTTTGCGCTATTGGTTACTTGGTTCACCTTTGACCTAAGCGTTTCGAACTTTATATTTCACGGAAACATCTTGGATAGTTGGATGTGGTATGAACATGGGCAGTGATGATGTGTTACATTACATGGAGCTATCATAAACCGGAAGCATCTTGGATAGTTGGATGTGGTATGAACATGGCTGAGATTAAGTAGATTTGGGATGTCATCGGTTATGACAATAATTTGATCTCTGCTCCATAACAATGATCCATCAAAATAGGAAAAAACTGCAAACAATAACATGACATAGTAGAGAAGCAATGTTATCTAAATACTAATAAAGATTTAGTCCATCTTACGCTATTATTTGTATATCAAATATAACAAGATCCAGAATCTGCTAAGGCTAAATAGGAATTGTATAGGATTTCAATCCATGGGATTTTTTTCCTATAGAGTCTTGGTTCCATTACCCACAACCTAATATTCCTAATCTTACCAGCCTAAAATTGTAGAAACTATGATAAACTGTGGCGGCAGGTGAATCTTCATCTCCCTCTTCAGTGTGCCATGGTGGTGAAGGGGAGTGGAAGCAAGAGGATTTGCGCGGCCCTGCTTTCGGCTACCGTGGAGTTCAGATGCAGCTGAATATTGGTGAACACTCTCGGAGGTCCAAGCGTTGGCGTCCGACTCTAATGACCAGCTGGTGGTCTTCCTCGAAGCCGGCAATGGCCAGAGCCTCTTCAACCTCCAAACGGAGGCCCCTCTACGAGCTTGCGGCGGCACTCCACGATCTCTCGACACCAAGTGGTTTCGTCCCCGGCGTCGGCGAGATTGGCCACCATTTGAGCTTGTGTTTCTCCGGTGGTGGAAGAGGACATGATCGCGTTTTCCAGATTTTTGTGAAGGTCTTTTCTATAAATTTTAGGGACTGTACTAAAAGTTTCTCTTTCTTTGGGGTCCCTGATGTAATTGTCTTGCACCGCTGATTATTAATGCCACCTAGGCCCTTCGGGGCCGCTCCATGTTCAAAAATAAAAGCATGAAACAGGATGGCACATCGAACTACACAGGGAAAAAAACAAAAAGGGATTACATGTACGTCCGAAGGTCCGCCCCGGGGACAATCACCAAGGAAAGCAGACCCACGCCTTCGCACCGAAATCCCACGAAATTCAAGCCCAAAATACAGCTAAATCCGCAATAACACCAAATCCCAAGAAATCAAGCAAGAAACGAGCCTATAGCACCTCGTTGAAGCTAAATTCCGCTCGCTCCAGACTCTAGCGGACCCAGTCGCTTATATCCAACAACGAGGAGAGGAGATCCCCAGAATCACCCAAACGCGGTCGGGGGAGAGGCGCGGATCCGGGGAGGGGGCACGCACCTAGAACCGAAGCGAAACGCGCAGCCGATGCGGAGGGGCAGGGGCAGGGACGGGCCGCGGCTAGGGGAGGCCGTCGAGAGCGGATTGCGGAGGCCTATTTGGATCGTAGGAGGGGAATGGAGGGAGTCAGGGAGGGAGGGAAGGGGGGGGGGGGGGGGGGGGGGGAAGGAAAGAACAAGTGGTGGGGACACGGTGTTTTGGGTAGTGGACGTGGATGCGCCCATTTTTAATCAAAATTAAAAAATATCAAAAAAAATCAAATAGAAAATTCGGATATACATATGAACATTCCATGATTGTAAAAAAAATCGAGATGAAAAGACATTTATTGTGGCCCGTGTACAAAGTCATTTTGGAACAGATTTGTTTTTTGACGTCGGCCGCAAAATACACCAGAAATTTTTGTTTGAAATACTTTGACATTTTAATTTTGTTTTTTTTTGGGTAGTGGGTGTTGATGCACCTTATAGCTGGCCAAACGGGCCGGCCCGGCACGCGGCCGGCACGGCCCGTGAAAGGCACGGCCCGTTAGGCACGTTAGCTAATCGTGCCGTGCCGGGCCGGCCCACGGGCCTTAAATCAATTCGCGGCACGGCACGGCGGCCCGTCAACGGCCCGGCTGGCACGTCAGGCACGGCCCGGCACGCGAAAAAACGGCCCAATAGGCTTAAATACGGTCCAAAAACTATTTTTTTTTGTAAAAATAGGTAAAAATTTAAAAAAAATATTAAAAAAAGCTAAACGTGCCGTGCCGGGCCGGCCCGGGCACTACCGGGCCCGTGCCTCGGCACGGCCCAGTTAATTCGTGCCGTGCCGTGCCTGGGCCGGGCCAAATTCGCCGTGCCTCGGGCCGCTATGAGGTCGAAGTGGATTTCCCCAAGTGGTGGTGCCGCACGAGTGCCAGCCCTTTAGAGCAATAGCAGACACACCGTAAACCGCGCGAACTGAAAAGTAACTACCGGCTATTAGTTTCGCGGCGAAAAAGTGGCTCGAACACACACGGTATCGGGGCGTCAATAGAACTGCCAATAGCCCTAGCCGCCAATAACCCTATTAGACGTGCCGGATGAAATTTGGCGCCCAGTTGGGGCACGAAGGTCTTGTTTCGTCCGGACAGGCTCAATAGCTCGTCCGACACATCCAGCACACGCCCTCCGCGGCGGGAGCC
The DNA here is from genome assembly GCA_012064385.1 of Puccinellia tenuiflora. NCBI lineage: Eukaryota > Viridiplantae > Streptophyta > Magnoliopsida > Poales > Poaceae > Puccinellia > Puccinellia tenuiflora. The sequence goes on along the minus strand of QRDG01001694.1, from coordinate 365,390 downwards.
GTTTGGGTGCGACGGACGAAACCGAGGGGATGCCACGTCGTATCCCGACGGCGCGGGCCAGCCCCGTCATAGGGACATCAACCCCTTTTAATACAAATATGGAATACAACTTGATTCAATTGGAATACAAGTTTGAATACAATTGTTTTCAAGTACAATACAAATTTGTATATAACTCATTTCCATAAAACATAAAACTTAATTTAACCATAAAACCTAATTTCACCCTTAAACCTAAACCCTAAACCCTGATGCATATCCATGGCCGCCTAGGTCGGCGGCAAGCTCATCGGCCTTGCTTACCATGGAGTAAGGGGCAACACTAGAACTCCGAGCTACATATATAGTCAATGAGGCTATAAACCACTGCTTGACTAGAATCCTGAAAGCCCTCGTTCTAGCCGGGATCGATATCAATGACCGTCGCAGGTCGGAAGAGGCGCCTCTGCCTCCTCGTCGGACGCCTCGTCGGGCGGCCAGTGGTCGTCGCCGACGGTGCGGAAGCTGTGGACACGGCCCTGGTGCTCGTACTTCACCATGACGTCCCAATATGCACCCGCCGCGTTGAACGGCGGCAGGTTGCTCCTCTCCTCGTCCGTCACCGCGCGTCCACCTTGGCCTGCCATAGCGCGGTGATGTAGTCCAGCCTCGCCTGCCCGGTGAGGGGCGGCGCTACTGGCACGTTGTCCACGTTGGACTGCGACCTGTCCGGCAGGCGGCGGTCGGCCGGCACCGGGAGGTAGTTCTCCGGGTGGTGTTGCGCCTCTGTGACCGTCATCGGACGACGGTCGTCAGGCCCGGCGGGAGGCGGAGGAGGTGGTGGCGGTGGCGGTGGAGGTGGCGGTGCTATAGCCGGCTCTACCGCAATACGGATCCCCTGGACGCGGCGTGCCTCGTTGCGGCGTCGGCAGCGCGCCAAGGAAGCCGCGTCGAGGCCACGTCGCTGCTCGTGTTCCTCCTCCATCGATTGGGCACCGGGACCGCGGCGGTTCATGTTTCCTTGAGTGAAGGGGAGAGTGTGACGGTGGTGTTGTGTGGATAGACAAGAGGGCCGGTGGTGGCATTTTAAAGCCGACGATGGCGCGCGTGGTCAACTGTGCCCGACACTTAGAACGCCACCGGCATGCATGGCGCCGCGTGGTCACTGCACCGATGTTCATTATTCATTGGATGTTAGGAATGCAAACTTGAGAAAATACACTAGTACTACTGAAAAGAAAGATGATTTTCATATTTCTATTCCCTTCAAACTTTTAGGGATAACCGATGCTTTGATAGACAATTTTGCTTGGATCTCACCTGAAAATCTTTTTGATGAAGCAAGCAAGCCCACGAAGGAGAATAAGGATGACTCTTGATACGTCCCAGATGTATCTATAATTTTTGATGTTCCATGCTTGATTATATATCAGTGCCACATGTTTTTATGATGTTTTTCTATCATTTTGGCATGATTTATGGAACTAACCTATTAACAAGATGCCCGGTGCCAGCTCCTGTTTTCTGCTGTCTTTTTGTTTCAGAAAAGTTGTTCGGGGAAGTTTCTCGGAATGAGCTGCCAATTACAGGAATTATTTCAAGCAGAAACAAAGACGGATCCAGAAGGACAACTGCAGGGGGGCCCACAACCGCCAGGTGGCAGCCAGGCGCGGCCCAGCCCTTGGCTGCGCCTAGGGCCCACCTCGCCGCCTCCATCATCGTCTCGTGTTACCCTTTCGCCTATAAATTCCTTTCGATGCGGAAACCCTTGATACCCGATCATATTCTCCAGAAAACATCCGAGGCCGCTGCCGTCGTCAACCCTAGATCGGGAGGGTTCTGAAGCTCTTTTCGGCACCCTGTCGGAGGGGGGAATCATCACCGGAGGCATCTACATCACCATGCCTGCCTTCGGAGTGATGCTGAGTAGTTCACCACGGGACTACGGGTCCATAGCAGTAGCTAGATGGTTGTCTCTTCTCCTTGTACTCCATTGTTTAGATCTTGTGAGCGGCCTATCATGATCAAGATCGTATCTGTAACTACTACATGATGTGTTTGCATGGATCCAATGAATTGTGGAAATCATTACTCTTGTTCATGTATGTGTTATGTTTTATCTATGATATTGCATGCTCTCCGATGCTAGTAGATGCTTTGGCCAAGTAATTGTTAGTATCTTCAAAGAGGGTATTTATGCTAGATAGTGGGTTAGTATTGGCCATGGGCAGCCCGGCGCGGCCGGCGCGGCCCGAAAAAGCCCGTCCAGGCCCGAACCGGCTGTGCCATCGGGCCGGGCTCGGGCCTGTATTTCGGGCCCGACGGTCGGGCCGGGCCGGGCTCGGGCTTAAGAAAAATAGAATTTTACCTGCTGTCGGGCCGGTCCAGTCGGGCTTTTTCGGGCTCGGGCCCAATTTCTGTGGCCCGATAGTCGGGTCGGGCCGGGCTCGGGCCTAGGTTTTCTGCGCCGGGATTTTTCTAGGCCCGGCCCGGCGCGAGAAATGGCCAGGTCTATAGTAGGTTCATGCCTTTATGTGCTGAGTGCGATTGACAGAAACGCTTATGCTCATGAATGTGTTGTTGCCACTAGGGAGAAAACAGCGATGTTATTTCCTTGTGTTATTTACATTGTTTACATTATGCACTTTGCTTATTGCAATGATCTGTTGCTTGCAACTTAATACTTCTGGGTGACATGCTGTATAGCGATCTCAGGGTGGATTATTAGTCATAGATGCAGTTGGATCACGGTCTATGTATTTTGATGTTATGCCCATATTAGATGAAGTGCTGAACTATATTGTTTTATGATAGCATTGTTATGCGCCCACAATTTTTTCAATTGTCATGCTGTGATTTGTTTACCCATCATGTGTATCTTTTGGAGAGACACCACTAGTGATCTGTGAACCCCGGTCCTATTTTCCTACACTGTTTACAACCGTTCTACTAGCTTTCAATCATTGTTTGCTCGCTGGTCATATTTCACTCTCATCATATTTTACATCTGCACATTTAATTCTTTGTGTTCAGCAAGGCGGAGAGATTGACAACCTCTCTGTTTCGTTGGGGCAAAGTAGTTTGTTTATGATTGTGTGCAGGTCCACATCAACACGCCACAATCTTTTTCTGGCACCGTTGACACCTAGCAAAGCCTTCTCCAAGTCCTACTGGTTCGATAAACTTGGTTTTGTAATCAAGGGAAACTGCTGCTTTGCTACATCATACCTTCCTCTTGGGGTTCCCCAGCGAACGTGTGATTCACATCATCAAGCTCTTTTTCTGGCGTTGTTACCGGGGACTTGGAAGCTTCAGCTAGGGGAGTTTCACACATCCTTTCACTTTACTTTGTTATTGTCTTGCTTAGTTTATTTTTTGTTAATCTTGTTTTGCCTTTCGTTTGCTCTAAAACAGAAAAACACAAACAAAAAAAATCCAGCAACTAGTCTCTTTTTGTTTTGTTTTGTTTCTTGCTTCTTTATTGTTGAAATGGGTTCAGCTGAGAACACTAAGTTGTGTGACTTTACTAGCAAGAACAACGATGATTTTATATGCACACCTATTGCTCCACCGGCTTCCATAGCCGAATTTTATGAGATAAAGTCTGGCTTGTTAAATCTTGTCATGAAAGAGCAATTTTCTGGTGTTAGTGGTGATGATGCCGCATCTCATTAAATAACTTTGTTGAGTTATGTGATATGCAAAAATATAAAGAAGTAGAGGGCGACATTATAAAACTAAAACTTTTTCCTTTTTCCTTAAGAGGACGTGCTAAAGATTGGTTATTGTCTTTGCCTAGGAATAGTATTGATTCTTGGACTAAATGCAAAGATGCTTTTATTGGGAAGTATTATCCACCTGCAAAAATCATACAATTAAGGAGTAACATTATGAACTTTAAACAATTGGATAATGAACATGTTGCTCAAGCTTGGGAAAGAATGAAGTCTCTAGTTAAAAATTGTCCCACTCATGGACTGACTACTTGGATGGTCATCCAAACTTTTTATGCAGGATTAAACTTTTCTTCAACAAACCTATTGGATTCGGCCGCTGGAGGTACCTTCATGTCCACCACATTAGGTGCTGCAACAAAACTCTTGGATGAAATGATGGCAAATTATTCGCAATGGCACACCGAGAGAGCTCCTAGTGGTAAGAAGGTAAATTCTGTCGAGGAAATTTCCTCTCTAAGTGATAAGGTTGATATGATTATGTCTATGCTTGGTAGCAAACAGGTTCCTATTGATCCTAATAATGTTCCTTTAGTTTCTTTGGTTGCTCAAGAGGAGCAAGGTGATGTTAATTTTTTTTAAATAATTTCAACAACAAGGCTTATGGGAACAACTTTGGTAATAATAATTATAAACCTTACCCTCCAAGTAATGTTAATCCTTATGGCAATTCTTATGGTAATTCTTACAACAATAATAGAGGTGTGTCCTCTGATCTTGAAAGCATGCTTAAAGAATTTATCACTTCACAAAAGTCTTTCAATAAAATTGTTGAAGAGAAGCTTGAGAAACTTGATAATCTTGTTGCTAAAGTTGATAATCTCTCTCATGAAGTTGATTTTCTTAAAATAAAATTTTTACCTCATGATGTTAAGGAACATAAAACTATAAATGCCATAAAAATTACAATTGATAACAATATAAGAATGTTAGCTGAATTACATGCTAGGTGGGAAAGAGAAGAAAGAGAAGCTGAAATTGCTGAAATTAGTAAGGTTACTAATGTGTGCATCATTTACACTAATGAAGATATTAAAATGATAAATGCTAAAGAGTCATCTACAGCACCTAAGTATGCTAATGGTAAAAGAATTGGAGTTGGAAAAATTTCCACCATACCTAAAAAGAACCCAAAACTGTCAGTCAACACTGAAATTGTTGTTGATAAAAATCCTGAAATCAGTTTTGGTGATATGGTTCCCTTAAGTGATAATGCTCCTGTTATTTTTTATGACAATGATCTTGATTTTGATAATTGCAACATTACTAAAGTTATTAAGTTTTTACAAAAGATTGCTAAAACACCTAATGCTAGTAAAATGAACTTGGCTTTTACTAAGCATATTACCAATGGTCTCATTGAAGTGAAGGAAGAAAGGCTTAAATGTGAATTCTCTATTCCTAGGAAATTAGAGGATGCTTGGGAACCTACCATTAAGTTGAAAGTTAATAATTTTGAGTGTAATGCTTTGTGTGATCTTGGTTTAGTATCTCCATTATGCCAAAAAAGTTAGGGATTTCTATTTCTGTGCCCCCGATTCCTTAGTTCTACTCAGCCATGCCCACGCTCTTAACTTTTGCTCACTTTTACCCACCTCCTTGTCTGAAACTCTCACAAATAGACAAACTCGACGTTGCCGTCAGGTCAATGGTTTGACCGTTAACTACTGACGAGTGGGGCCACACATGTCATAGATTTAATATTTTCAGAAGTGAATTTCAGAGAAAAAAAAGGAAAAGATGATATCACGCTGATGTTAGAATGCAGGTAGCTGCTCCCGTCGATCAAGAAATCGACGAAGGAGGCACGATGGCCAGCACGAGTATGCGCACAAGATGGGCACGGTCGCGGGGAACCAAATGGAGGCGGCGCCGAGACCAAATGGTCGTCGGAGCATCGCCAGCCACGAGCTCCCGCGGCGGAGCATGGAGGCTCACGACGGCAAGGTGAACTAGCAAAATAAGGAGAGGGAAGAGTGGTCCTCGAGGACCATTAGCTCACCAGGATACGGTAGGGATGGCCAGCGAGCTCAGGGAAGCTCGGACGACGATGGATTCATTCACAGAGCACGACGGCCGGAGCTGAAGGAGACAACTCGATTCTGACCTCCCCTACACGAACCACTGCCACTGAGAGCTCCGCCTAGTCCTCCTATTACTCCATGCTGAAGCACGCGAGACGGGATGGACCGAGACGTCGGGATCGACGCCATCTTCCTCGCCTCCGGCTGCCGGCCGCCATGCTCGATTCGCCTCCGTCCGAGCTCCCCAGACCTCTCCGTCCAATCTATCGTGATCCGCATGATCCAAGGGTCCTAAAAGGCAAGGTGTGATGTGTGAGGGGAGGCTGCTCCGACGACCACGAGGGCGCACTCTGGACATGTCAATGTCGGCATCATCACGTTCCGGTTGATTCCCATCGAATTTGGAAGCCATCTTTATATGGTTGTGCGCCAAATTCGATTTTCTACAGCTTTCTAGATGTAAGGTACTGCTAGTTTTGAACTTGCTCTATTGAGTTTTTATGAAAAACAGTTGTGGTCCAAATGGCATTGCCAAGTTGGAGTTAGTAACTGATTTTTTTAGAAGGTGAAACCTTGTCAAATAGGTAGAAGGATTCTAGAAGATGTTATTTATTATTTTTACTTATTTTTACCCACTAAAACAAATGGTTCACTATTTAGGTAGATAAAAAGCTATTTTCGACACTAAAAATATAAAAAATGGGTTTTCCTTAAAAATAAAACCCTAAACCCCTAATTCAACAATATTCTACAAACAAGATAAACAAGTGTGCGAAATATGGCCTCATTCCGACAAACTATGTTATGTTAAAGGTCATACCCTAGCTCATTTAGGGTAGGGTTTTGGGGTAGGGTTAGGCAGAACTAATTCAAAAAATCAAAAAATGGGAAACCTTCACGAGGCGTCCTTTTATGTGACCTGAAACCTAGAAAAAATTATAAACATGGGTTATGGAAGTTTTTCTCAAAAACCCTTCTCAGAAATGAGCTACGAGGTACAAAGATGTATGACTTTCGACTCAAATGAGCTAGGGTATGACCTTTAACATAGTAAAAATTGTCGGAATGAGGCCATATTTGACACACTAGTGTATATTGGTTGTAGAATAGTGTTGAGTACGGGGTTTAGGGTTTTCATTGAATAAAAAACCCATTTTTCATTTTTTTAGTGTCAAAACAGGTGTTTTTTGTGAAGCAGCTACCAAAACGGCTCACCAAAAGAGGAACATCCAAAGAGATAGAAAATAATATACCATCTTATAAGTACATATAACCCTGGGTTTGAATATAAAAACATACTTAGGTATTTCAAACATTTCAGACAAGTTTCTGCCGATTTCGTTGGAAGTGGGTCTGATTTGAACTACGAGTGCCGCATAGTTTGGTCATGATTTTTTGAAAAAATCACTTTTATATCCACAATATGTACTTTCTTTAGAGATCTTTGGCGGTTTTTGCTGGATCAAAATTATGGTTAGGTTTGGGTTTAGGGTTAGGGTTTACCGTTAGGGTTTCGGGGTAGGGTTAGGCAGAACTAATTCAAAAAAAAATCAAAAAAAAATGGGAAACCTTCACGAGGCATCCTTTTATGTGACCTAAAACCTAGAAAAAATTATAAACATGGGTTATGAAAGTTTTTCTCAAAAACCCTTCTCAGAAATGAGCTACGAGGTACAAAGATGTATGATTTTCGACTCAAATGAGCTAGGGTATGACCTTTAACATAGTAAAAATTGTCGGAATGAGGCCATATTTGACACACTAGTGTATATTGGTTGTAGAATAGTGTTGAGTACGGGGTTTAGGGTTTTCATTGAATAAAAAACCCATTTTTCATTTTTTTAGTGTCAAAACAGGTGTTTTTTGTGAAGCAGCTACCAAAACGGCTCACCAAAAGAGGAACATCCAAAGAGATAGAAAATAATATACCATCTTATAAGTACATATAACCCTGGGTTTGAATATAAAAACATACTTAGGTATTTCAAATATTTCATACAAGTTTCTGCCGATTTCGCTGGAAGTGGGTCTGATTTGAACTACGAGTGCCGCATAGTTTGGTCATGATTTTTTGAAAAAATCACTTTTATATCCACAATATGTACTTTCTTTAGAGATCTTTGGCGGTTTTTGCTGGATCAAAATTATGGTTAGGTTTGGGTTTAGGGTTAGGGTTTACCGTTAGGGTTTCGGGGTAGGGTTAGGCAGAACTAATTCAAAAAAATCAAAAAAATGGGAAACCTTCACGAGACGTCCTTTTATGTGACCTACAACCTAGAAAAAATTATAAACATGGGGTATGAAAGTTTTTCTCAAAAACCCTTCTCAGAAATGAGCTACGAGGTACAAAGATGTATGACTTTCGACTCAAATGAGCTAGGGTATGACCTTTAACATAGTAAAAATTGTCGGAATGAGGCCATATTTGACACACTAGTGTATATTGGTTGTAGAATAGTGTTGAGTACGGGGTTTAGGGTTTTCATTGAATAAAAAACCCATTTTTCATTTTTTTAGTGTCAAAACAGGTGTTTTTTGTGAAGCAGCTACCAAAACGGCTCACCAAAAGAGGAACATCCAAAGAGACAGAAAATAATAGACCATCTTATAAGTACATATAACCCTGGGTTTGAATATAAAAACATACTTAGGTATTTCAAACATTTCATACAAGTTTCTGCCGATTTCGCTGGAAATGGGTATGATTTGAACTACGAGTGCCGCATAGTTTGGTCATAATTATTTGTAAAAAACACTTTTAGATCCACAATATGTACTTTCTTTAGAGATCTTTGTTGGCTTTTGCTGCATCGGAGTTATGGTTAGGATTAGGATTAGATTTAGGGTTTACCATTTCGGGTTCGCAGTAGGGTTAGGCATAACTAATTCAAAAAAAAAATCAAAAAAATAGGAAACCTTTTAAAAATGACATATTTTACAAGCCTCTAGATATTTGACAAGTTTTCACCTTCTGAAAAAGTAATTTACCAGCTCGAACTTCACTATGCCATTTGGACCAGACCTGTTTTTCACATAAACTCATAGAGCATGTTCCAAACTAGCAAAAACATATAACTATAGAGTTGTAGAAAATCTAATTTGGCGCACAAATATATAAAATTTCTTTACTAACGCTTTCTAAATCGGCCGGAACGTGCGAATGCCGTTATAGGCGTGTCCAGAGCGCACCCCCAAGGTGTTCGACAAGTGTCCGATGGCGCCGCCCGCTCGTGGCCGTCGGAGAATCCCTCCCTCGCGCGTCCCAAATTTTGACCATTAGGACCATAGACTCACGCTGAGCATGCTAGAGTGTTAGGAGAGAATGGGGGAGGTCGGACGGAGGCGAATCAGGCACGGCGGCCTTCGGCCAGAGGCGAGGAAGACAACCGCCGCCGTTCGCCACAGTTCTAGACCATGTGAAGCTTTACTGAGCATCCCTATAGCTACGCCGTGCCCTATTCTTCCTCTCCCCCGATCTGTGCTTGCTGGGAAGGCTTCAAGCGTCCGCATCGATCTCGTCCTTGCCGCCGATGGTCGACCTTGATTTGCTCACCTTCGACCTCGCCTCGCTTCCCTGACCTCACCATCATGCTCCTGGTGATCTCACGGTTCTCCCGAACGTCTTATCTCCCTTCATCTCTCTTTCCTTCGTCGTCGCGCCATGTTTGGCCATTCGCCGCCGCGGAAGCCGTCGCCGTCGCTTCTCCGGTGACCAATAAGTAGCGGAGCCTCCAGCAAATGGTCACGTCCGTCCGCATCACGCTCGCCCCGCACGTCCCGCCTCTCCTCTCCTCTCGAATTTCTCAACAAGAGCACCGAGCTCCATTGATGACGTCGGCATAAGGTCCTCCTCTCCTTTTCTTTTTTTCTGAAATTCATTTCTAAAAATATTAAATCCCTGACCTGTGGTCCCCTGTTAGAAGTTTAAACATTTGCAAATGTTTTATGAAATTATTAAATCTATGACATGTTGGGGACCACTCGTCAGCACTTAACGTTCAAACCATTGACCCGACGGCAACATCTAGTTTGTCTATTTGTGAGAATTTCAGACAAGGAAGTGGGTAAAAGTGAGGAAAATTTAAGAGCATGGGCATGGCTGAGTAAAACTAAGGAACCAGGGGCACAGAAATAGAAATCCCAAAAAGTTATATGATGCTCTTGATCTTGGACCACTTGAAGATTGTGATTTGAATGTGAATTTTATTGATGCCACTTCGCATACACCTTTGGGTAAAAAAGATGATGTTCTCATTTTGGTTAATGGTAATTATGTCCTAGTTGATTTCATTATTATGGATCTTGACTTTAAGCTTCCTTGTCCTATTGTTTTGGGAAGACCTTTTCTTAGAACTGTTGGTGCTATTATTGATATGAGAGTGGGCAATATCCAATTTCAATTCCCACTGAAAAAAGGAATGGAACATTTCCCTAGGAAGAGGATAAAGAAATATTTTGATTCCATTGGTAAGCCAAAGAGTTGTTTTGAATTGGGCACCACTCATAAAACTTGAATTTGCCCTTTTGCCTAGCTAAAAGGCGTTAAAGAAAAGCGCTTATGGGAGGCAACCCATTTTTACCTTCTGTTTCTTTTTGGTTTGTTCTTGTTTTGGGTGATGTTACCTATGTAACAACTCTCTTGTATCTTTTTGTTTTGGTTTTTGGTGCCAAGAATAGCCTCTAAAGAGAGGAAGACTAATTTGTGAGTTGTTGTTTAGAAACAGATTTATGTTCTTCACTGTTCGAAAATACAGAAAATCACAGAACGTCATCTGTGGCTGCAAATTGTTGACAGCAAGCATCAGGGTTTTATCTACCTTTCTTTAGTTTTACGTTTTCTGATTTGAGCTCCAGAAGCACCCCGACAAAATTAATCTTTACAGACTGTTCTGTTTTTGACAGATTCTGTCCTTAGTTTTGCATTGCTTCTTTTACGGGCAAAGTGAAGTTCTTTTGAGGTCAAGAGCTTTACTTAGACCTTTGTGACAATATTTAATGTTTTAAAAAAATAAGTTCATGATTTGTGCTTAACTGAGAGAAGATATTATTTTTGTGGACTAACCCCTCTAATGAAGTTGCTATAAGTTTTGCGTGAAGGAAGTTTTCAAGTATCCAGGTGCGAGGTGATGAATGAAGATCAAGAAGGGACAAAAGCTTAAGCTTGGGGAGGCTCCCCATGGACCCTCCTCTGAAATATTCAAGAAGACACAAACGTCTAAGCTAGTGTCTTCTTCATCAACAATCATCGGTTTTACTCATGGTACTATATTTTTATTCCTTCACACATTATGTGTTGTTCTTGGAGCGTCAGTTGTTTTTACTTTCAGTTTGTTTGTGTTTTGTTCTCTGGTCTTTAAAATAAATTGGATCCTTGCATGCTTGTTTGGGAGAGAGACACGATCCGCTTTTTCATTAGACACTCTTGTTCTTCACTTATATGTGCTGAGTGTTTAGCTTTTATTATTGTTGCTTCTAGCTCTTGTTTTTCATGCATCTCTTGTTCAGAGCTGTTAGCTTTTGTAGTTAGGAAGTTTTCTCTTGTGGTTTCACCCTTTTAGTTTTGTTTCAAATAGGTTGATTGGTGTTTGGTTGAATGGAAATTATCATGTAGGAAGTGAGAAAAGTGCTTGCATAATCTTGTAGATCATTGTCTTTGAATATTTGATACTTGTCAATTGTTTAGAGATATGAAATAGATTTAATGCTTAAACTTGTGGAACATCTAGTGAGAATATATTGGTAAAGAATTGCCTTGAAGCTTTAAAATTATGATGTTTGTCCTGCTTGGTAGCTCTCAAAGTCTAGATATTCTTTTTGCAAAGAGTTGGTTTGGCTAACAAGGTAGACGGTGTGAAGTCTAGTGGTTTTGCTTAATGTATATCATGTAGTCATCCTTGACCAAGTTGATGTTATGAGATTGCTTGATACCTTGCTAAGCCCAAAAATTCCGTACTGAGAGGGAATACTTCTCGTGCATCCAAATCCCTGAGCCAAATATCTTTCCCATTTGTGTCCACCATATCTACCTACATGTGGTATTTCCTTGCCACTCCAAGTAAATTTATCATGTGCTATCTTTAAATGTTCAAAATTTTCCCTTTTGTGTCTCTGTTTTTAAGCTCATGAGAAAACAGTGAAAGACAAGCTAGATATATTCTGTGACAAGCAAGGCCATTTTTCTCCCCCTTTCACCCGGTGAGAATGGATTACGTGCTCACTTGAATTTGCTGAGAGCTGGCTTAAGCAAAATATAAATATAACCCACCATTCTCCTCCGCACAGTGCAAACCTGAGAAATCAGTCAAACATTGGTTAGTGGTGAAACAAAGAAGAACGAGGAGTGACCTCATTCCTCTAATTACCAGCCGCTCTCAAAAGTCTAAAAGCCTTGCTTGTTACAGAGGACTATCTACCTTCTCTTCTGTGGATTCGTTGATGAAAGCATGCATATCTCAAAACTGTTTTACTTCTGTATCTAAAAAAATTCAAAAAGCTATAGCACATGACTAATCCCTGCTTCCCTCTATGAAGGGCCTTTCTTTTACTTTTATGTTGAGTCAGTTTTCCTCTTCCTTCTTTACCTCTCAAGCAATCACTTGGTGTCAACTTTGGTTAGTTTTACTTCATGTTATCTTTGTATCTAACCATGAAAACTTTGTGTTGACCTTATCTTGTGATAAATATGTTGCAAGTTGAACCTTTATGCTGAAAACTTATGTCTTCCTTGGTAACCCCTTTGTCGAAACAATATTGCTTTGTGAGATATCAATCATTGTCAGGTGCTATACTTTTAGATCTTCAAAGTACTCTTTCTAATAAATTCTTGTTTAGATGTTGTAGCTAGTTAATCATTGTTTGTTTCATTCAATAAACCTTTGTTTGGATCATTGCATTCAGTTCATATGCTTTACATTATTACTTGATCAAGATTGAGTTGATAGCATGTCACTTAAAAAATTATTCAGTTATCATTTATCTACTCGAGGACGAGCAGGAATTAAGCTTGGGGATGCTGATACGTCCCAGACGTATCTATAATTTCTGATGTTTCATGCTTGATTATATATCAGTCCCACATGTTTTTATAATGTTTTTATATCATTTGGCATGATTTATGGAACTAACCTATTAACAAGATGCCCAGTGCCAGTTCTTGTTTTCTGTTGTCTTTTTGTTTCAGAAAAGTTATTCGGGGAAGTTTCTCGGAATGAGCTGCCAATTTACAGGAATTATTTCCAAGCAGAAAAAAAGATGGAGCCAGAAGGACAACTGTAGGGGGCCCACAGCCACCAGGTGGCAGCCAGGCGCAGCCCAGCCCTTGGCCGCGCCTGGGGCCCACCTCACCGCCTCCATCATCGTCTCGTGTTACCCTTTCGCCTATAAATTCCTTTCAACGCGGAAACCCTCGATACCCGATCATATTCTCCAGAAAACATCCGAGGCCGCCGCCGTCGTCAACCCTAGATCGGGAGGGTTCTGAAGCTCTTCCCGGCACCCTGCCGGAGGCGAGAATCATCACCGGAGGCATCTACATCACCATGCCTGCCTCCGGAGTGATGCGTGAGTAGTCCACCACGGGACTACGGGTCAATAACAGTAGCTAGATGGTTGTCTCTTCTCCTTGTACTCCATTGTTTAGATCTTGTGAGCTGCCTATCAGGATCAAGATCGTATCTGTAACTGCTACATGATGTGTTTGCATGGATCTGATGAATTGTGGAAATCATTACTCTTGTTCATCTATGTGTTATGTTTTATCTATGATTTTGCNCCCTCCGGCATCGTCTCGAGTTGCCCCTTCATCTATAAATTCGTCTTCGACCCGAAAACCCTAAATACCCGATCATATTTTTCAGAAGACGTCCAAGGCCGCCGCCATCGCCAACCCTAGTTCAGGAGGGTTCTGCAGCTCTTCCCGGCACCCTGCCGGAGAGGGTAATCTTCACCGGAGGCATCTACACCACCATGCCTGCCTCCGGAGTGATCCGTGAGTGGTCCACCATGGGACTACGGGTCCATAGCAGTAGCTAGATGGTTGTCTCTCCTCCTTGTACTCCATTGCTTAGATCTTGTGAGCTGCCTATCATGATCAAGATCATATTATCTATAACTACTACATGATTGTGTTTGCATGGATCCGATGAATTGTGGAAATCATTACTTTTTTCTTCATCTATGTGTTATGTTTTATCTATGATCTGCATGCTCTTCGATGCTAGTGGATGCTTTGGCCAAGTAATTTTTAGTGTCTTCAGAGAGGGTATTTTATGCTAGATAGTGGGTTCATGCCTCTCTTTGTCTGAGCTCGGGTTGACAGAAACGATCAAGACTAGAGATGTGTTGTTACCACTAGGGAGAAAACAGTGGTGTGATTTCCTTGTGTTATTTACATTGCTTACATTATGCACTTTGCTTATTGCAATGATCTGTTGCTTGCAACTTAATACTTCTGGGTGACATGCTGGATAGCGATCCCGGGGTGGATTATTAGTCATAGACGCAGTTGGATAATGGTCTATGTATTTTGACGTAATGCCCATATTAGATGAAGCGGTGAGCTATATTGTTTTATGATAGATTGTTATGCGCCCACAATTCTGTCAATTGCCATGATGTAATTTGTTTACCCATCATGTATATCTTTTGTAGAGACACCACTAGTGATCTGTGAACCCCGGTCCTATTTTTCTACATTGTTTACAAGCGTTTTTATAGCTTTTCATCATCATTTGCTCGCTGGTCATATTTCACTCTCATCATATTTTACATATGCACAATTAATCCTTTTTGTTCGGCAAGCCGGAGAGATTGACAACCTCTCTGTTTCGTTGGGGCAAAGTACTTGTTTGTGATTGTGTGCAGGTCCGCGTTAATCTACAAGCGCCAGAGTAGATTGACACCTCGCTAAGCCTTTTCCAAGTCCTACTGGATCTGACAACCTTGGTTTTGTAATCAAGGAAAACTGCTGCTTTGCTGCATCATACGTTCCTCTTGGGGTTCCCCGGCGAACGTGTGATCCATGTCATCAAGCAACTTTTTCTGGCGCCGTTGCCGGGGACTTGGGAGGCTTCAGTTAGGGGAGTTTCAGACATCCTTTCACTTTAATTTATTATTGTCTTTGCTTAGTATATTTTTTGTTTGTCTTGTTTTGCCTTTCGTCTGCTCTAAAACTGAGAAACACAAAAAAATTAAAAATTCGAGTAACTAGTCTCTTTTTGTTTTGCTTAGTTTCTTGCTTCTATATTGTGGAAATGGGTTTAGCTGAGAACACTAAGTTGTGTGACTTTACTAGCACGAATAATGATGACTTTATATGCACACCTATTGCTCCACCGGATTCCACAGCTGAATTTTATGAGATAAAGCCTGCTTTGTTAAATCTTGTCATGAAAGAGCAATTTTCTGGTGTTAGTAGTGATGATGCCGCCTCTCATTTAGATAACTTTGTTGAGTTATGTGATATGCAAAAACATAAAGAAGTAGAGGGCGACATCATAAAATTGAAACTTTTTCCCTTTTTCTTTAAGAGGACGTGCTAAAGATTGGTTGTTGTCTTTGCCTAGGAATAGTATTGATTCTTGGACTAAATGCAAAGATGCTTTTATTGGGAAGTATTATCCACCTGCAAAAATTATACAACTAAGGAGTAACATTATGAACTTTAAACAATTTGATAATGAATATGTTGCTCAAGCTTGGGAGAGAATGAAATCTCTAGTTGAAAACTGTCCCACTCACGGACTGACTACTTGGATGGTCATCCAAACTTTTTATGCAGGATTAAGTTTTTCTTCAAGGAACCTATTGGACTCGGCCGCTGGAGGTACCTTCATGTCCACCACACTAGGTGCTGCAACAAAACTCTTGGATGAAATTATGGCAAATTATTCGCAATGGCACACCGAGAGAGCCCTAGTGGTAAGAAGGTAGATTCTGTCGAGGAAATCTCCTCTTTAAGTGATAAGGTTGATATGATCAAGTCTATGCTTGCTAGCAAACAGGTTCCTATTAATGTTCCTTTAGCTTCTTTGGTTGCTCATGAAGAGCAAGTTGATGTTAATTTTGTTAAAAATAATTTCAACAACAATGATTATAGGAGGTTTATGAAACAAATTGATGAGCATTCTTTCTTATTGAAAAATATAAGTCAACAACTTGAGGGATTAAATAAGGAGATTTCTAATTTGCAAGTTAGGCTTTCCAATACCGAAACCTGCATTTCAAACATGTCTGAAGCTCAATCCTCTTTGATAAACAAAATGGCAGCCAAACCTGAATCTATTAAAATTGCTAAAATTAGTAAGGTTGCTAATGTTTGCACTATTTATACTAATGAGGGTATTAAAATGTTGAATGCTCAAGAGTCATCTACAACACCTAAGTATGCTAATGGTAAAAGAATTGGAGTTGGAAAAATTTCCACCATTCCTAAGAAGAACCCAAAACTTTCAGTCAACACAGAAACTGTTGTTGATAAAAATGCTGACATTAGTTTTGATAATATGGATTCTTTAGGTGATAATGCTCCTGTTATTTTTTATGACAATGACCTTGATTTTGATAATTGTAACCTTACTGAAGTCATAAAGTTTTTACAAAATCTTGCTAAAACACCTAATGCTAGTAAAATGAACTTGGCTTTTACTAAGCATATTACTAATACTCTCATTGAAGTGAGGGAAGAAAGACTTAAATGTGAATTCTCTATTCCTAGGAAATTAGAGGATGCTTGGGAACCTACCATTAAGATGAAAGTAAATGATTTTGAGTGTAATGCTTTGTGTGATCTTGGTTCTAGTATCTCTTTTATGCCAAAAAAGTTATATGATGCCCTTGATCTTGGACCACTAAAAGATTGTGATTTGAATGTGAATTTTCTTGATGCCACTTCACATACACCTTTGGGTAAAATAGATGATGTTCTCATCATGGTTAATGGTAATTATGTTCTCGTTGATTTCATTATTATGGATCTTGATTTTAAGCTTCCTTGTCCTATTGTTTTGGGAAGACCGTTTCTTAGAACTTTTGGTGCTGTTATTGATATGAGAGTGGGCAATATTAAATTTCAATTACCACTAAAAAAAGGGATGGAACATTTCCCTAGGAAGAGGATAAAGAAGCCTTTTGATTCCATTGGTAAGCCAAAGAGTGGTTTTGAATTTGGTACTATTGATCAAACTTGAATTTGCCCTTTTGCCTAGCTAAAAGGCGTTAAAGAAAAGCGCTTATGGGAGGCAACCCATTTTATTTTTACCTTTTGTTTCTTTTTCGTTTCTTTGAGTTTGGGTGATGTTACATCTGTAACAACTCCCTTGTATGTTTTTGTTTTGGTTTTTTGGTGCCAAGAATAGCCTCTAAAGAGAGGAAGACTAATTGGTGAGTTTGTTGTCCAGAAACAGATTACTGTTTTTCACTGTTCAAAAATCCAGAAAATCACAGAATGTCATCTGTGGCTGCACATTTTTTACAGCAAGAATCAGGGTTTTGTCTACCTTTCTATAGTTTTAAGTTTTCTGATTTGAGGTCCAGAAGTGCCCCGAAAAAATTCATCTTTAAAGTCTGTTCTGTTTTTGACATATTTTGTCCTTAGTTTTGCATTGCTTCTTTCACGGGCAAAGTGAAGTTCTTTTCAAGGCTAGAGCTTTACTTAGACCTTTGTGATAGTAGCTAATTTTTTTAAAAATAAGTCCATGATATGTGCTTTGGAACTGAAGGAAGATATTGTTTTTGTCGACTAACCCCTCTAATGAAGTTGCTATAAGTTTTGCGTGAAGTAAGTTTTCAAGTATCCAAGTGCGAGGTGATGAAGGAAGATCAACAAGGGATAAAAGCCTAAGCTTGGGAAGGCTCCCCATGGACCCTCCTCTGAAATATTCAAGAAGTCACAAGCGTCTAATCTTGGGAATGCCCAAGGCATCCCCTTCTTCATCAACAATCATCGGTTTCTCTCATGGTACTATATTTTTATTCCTTTACACATTATGTGCTATTCTTGGAGCGTCAGTTTGTTTTTACTTTCAGTTTGTTTGTGTTTTGTTCTTTGGTCTTTGCAATAAATTGGATCCATGCATGCTTGTTTGGGAGAGAGACACGCTCCGCTTTTTCGTAAACACTCCTGTTCTTCACTTATATGTGTTGAGTGTTTAGCTTTTCTTATTTTTGCTTCTAGCTCTTGTTCAGAGTTGTTAGCTTTTGTATTTAGGAAGTAATGCTCTTGTTGTTTCACCCTTTTAGTTTTGTTTGAAATAAGTTGATTGGTGTTTGGTTGAATGGAAATTATCATGTAGGAAGTGTGAAAAGTGCTGCTTAATCTTGTAGATCATTGTCTTGAATCTTTGAACTTGTCAATTGTTTAGAGATATGATGTAGATTAATGTTTACTTGTGGATCATCTAGTAAAAATAGATTAGTAAAGAACTGCCGTAAAGCTTTAAAATTGTGGTGCTTGTCCTGCTTGGTAGCTCTCAAGGTCTAGATATTCTTTTTGCAAAGAGTTAGTTTGGCTAATAAGGTAGATGGTGTGAAGTCTAGTGGTTATGCATAATGTATATCTGTAGTCATTCATTGAACCAAATTGATGTTATGTGTTTGCTTGATATCCTGCTAAGCCCAAAAATTCCGTACTGAGAGTGAATACTTCTCGTGCATCCAAATCCCTGAGTCAAATATTTTTGGCATTTTTGTCCACCATACCTACCTACATGTGGTATTTCCTTGCCACTCAAAGTAAATTTTTCATGTGCTATCTTTAAAACTTTCAAAATTATCCTTTTTGTGCCTCTGGTTTTAAGCTCACGAGGAAGCAGTAGGAAGCTAGATATAACCTGTGACAAGCAAGGTCATTTCCCCCTCACCCGGTGAGGATGGATTACGTCCTCACTTGAATTTTCCGAGAGCGGCTTAAGCAAAATATAAATATAACCCACCATTCTCCTCCGCGCAGTGCAAACCTGAGAAATCAGTCAAACATTGGTTAGTGCTGAAACAAAGGAGAACGAGGAGTGACCTCATTCCTCTAAGTACCAGCCGCTCTCAAAAGTCTAAAAGCCTTGCTTGAAATGGGGGACTAGCTAGTTTCTTTACTGTGAAGTCGTTGACGAAAGCATTCATATCTCAAAACTATTTTACTTATGTCAAAAATAAAAATAAAAATAAGCTCTAGCACATGATTATTCCCTGCTTCCCTCTGCGAAGGGCCTTTCTTTTACTTTTATGTTGAGTCAGTCTTCCTCTTTCTTCTTTACCCCTCAAGCAATCACTTGGTGTCAACTTTGGTTCAAGTTTTACTTCATGTTATCTGTATGTCTAACCGTGAAAACTTTGTATTGACTTTATCTTGAGATAAATATGTTGCAAGTTGAAGCTTTTTGCTGAAAACTTAAATCTTCCTTTGTGTTGGTCAAACTCCTTTGCCGAAATAATATTGCTTTGTGAGATATCAATCATTGTCAAGTGTTATACTTTTAAATCTCCAAAGTACTCTTTTCTAGTTAATTCTTGCTTAGATGTTACACATTGGTTAATCATTGTCTGTTTTATTCAATGAACCATTGTTTTGGATCAATGCATTCAGTTCATATGCTTTACATGATTACTTGATCAAGATTGTGTTGGTAGCATGTCACTTCAAAAATTATTCTGTTATCATTTACCTACTCGAGGACGAGCAGGAATTAAGCTTGGGGATGTTGATACGTCTCCGACGTATCTAATTTTTTATGTTCCATGCTTGATTATATATCAGTGCCACATGTTTTTATATTGTTTTTATATCATTTTGGCATGATTTATGGAACTAACCTATTAACAAGATGCCCAGTGTCAGTTCCTATTTTATGCTGTCTTTTTGTTTCAGAAAAGTTGTTCGAGGAAGTTTCTCGGAATTAGCTAGAAATTTATGTGAATTATTTTCATGAGGAAACAAGTCCAGAGCCAGGAGGACACCTGCAGGGGGCCCACAGGGACCAGACGCCCCCAGGCGCGGCCCACACCTTGGTCGCGCCTGGGCCCCACCTGGTGCCCTCCGGCATCGTCTCGAGTTGCCCCTTCGCCTATAAATTCGTCTTCGACCCGAAAACCCTAAGTACCCGATCATATTTTCCAGAAGACGTCCAAGGCCGCCGCCATCGCCAACCCTAGTTCGGGAGGGTTCTGCAGCTCTTCCCGGCACCCTGCCGGAGAGGGTAATCGTCACCGGAGGCATCTACACCACCATGCCTGCCTCCGGAGTGATGCGTGAGTGGTCCACCACGGGACTACGGGTCCATAGCAGTAGCTAGATGGTTGTCTCTCCTCCTTGTACTCCATTGCTTAGATCTTGTGAGCTGTCTATCATGATCAAGATCATATTATCTATAACTGCTACATGATTGTGTTTGCATGGATCCGATGAATTATGGAAATCATTACTTTTCTTTATCTATGTGTTATGTTTTATCTATGATCTTGCATGATCTTCGATGCTAGTAGATGCTTTGGCCAAGTAATTTTAAGTGTCTTCAGAGAGGGTATTTATGCTAGATAGTGGGTTCATGCCTCTCTTTGTCTGAGCTCGGGTTGACAGAAACGATCAAGACTAGAGATGTGTTGTTGCCACTAGGGAGAAAACAGCGGTGTGATTTCCTTGTGTTATTTACATTGCTTACATTATGCACTTTGCTTATTGCAATGATCTGTTGCTTGCAACTTAATACTTCTGGGTGACATGCTGGATAGCGATCCCGGGGTGGATTATTAGTCATAGACGCAGTTGGATAACGGTCTATGTATTTTGACGTAATGCCCATATTAGATGAAGCGGTGAACTATATTGTTTTATGATAGAATTGTTATGCGCCCACAATTCTGTCAATTGCCATGATGTAATTTGTTTATCCATCATGTATATCTTTTGGAGAGACACCACTAGTGATCTGTCGACCCCGGTCCTATTTTTCTACATTGTTTACAAGTGTTTTAATAGCTTTTCCTCATCATTTGCTCGCTGGTCATATTTCAATCTCATCATATTTTACATCTGCACAATTAATCCTTTGTGTTCGGCAAGCCGGAGAGATTGACAACCACTCTGTTTCGTTGGGGCAAAGTACTTGTTTGTGATTGTGTGCAGATCCGCGTTAATCTACAAGCGCCAGAGTAGATTGACACCTCGCTAAGCCTTCTCCAAGTCCTACTGGATCTGACAACCTTGGTTTTGTAATCAAGGGAAACTGCTGCTTTGCTGCATCATACCTTCCTCTTGGGGTTCCCCAGCGAACGTGTGATCCACGTCATCAGCGTCCACCCTTCCACGCTGTTAAAACCGGATTAGGAAATACCTCTAGATGAGATTAGGGGGTCTAGAGCATCTCCACTCGCGCCCCCCATAGGCCGTCCGGATTGCCGCCTGAACGAGCGCTATGGGGGGGCGTCCGGACGAGATGTCGTCTATGGGGGGTGCCCCTCCCCAGTCATCGCCTCCAAACGGGCGCCCCAAATTCTTTTTTTTCAAATAACCAAGATTCAAATAGAGATGATAAATTTGGCCATAAATTCAAAGTTTTGAAGACACAAAATCAAAAGTGACGGCCACATAATTTCAAAGACTAGGCCCGTCGCAAAACAGAGACGCACGACGCAGACGGCGCACGGCGTCGCAATTCAGGCGGTGGCGTCGAGGAAGCCGGTGGCCGGATCAATGAATCCCTCGGTCACAACATCGTCGGTGGCCGGATCAACGTCCTCATCATCCTCTTCTTCGTCGTCGTATTCATCCTCCTCGCCTTCATCCTCATCTTCATCCCCGCCCCCATTGATCATGTCGTTCATGGCATCGGCGTGCACCTACACGCACACATAACACGCCGATCATGCGATGCACATTTCGTCCAACATGTCGCGGCCTACCCATGTCAATCCTACCTGGCTGCCGTTGAAGATGCCGGACGCCTGTTCGTCGAACAGGTTGCGGCTGGGCGCCTGGCAGTCCACACCCGGGCCGACGACGTTCATGCACAGGGCCGGTGATCCGTCATAAGACTCGCTGAGATCGATGCCCTGGGAAAACAATGGTGTTCAGATCGATGCCGCCGTAGCCACCATGGCCGCCGTAGCCGCCGTGGGCATCCTGGCCGCCATAGCCGCCGTGGCCAGGATCGCCGAACTCAGGGGAGATCCTGGGGCTCAGGGAAACCCTGGACCGAGGCGTGGCGACGGCGGGCTGTTGGTAGTACGAGTAGTTGCTCGGTGAAGAGCTACTCGACCTGCCGGCTGCGGCGGCGCTTCTCTCTAGGGTCCTAATCTGAGCGGGGAAGGCCAAACCTTCGGACATGGACGTAGCAATCTGTGCCGCCTTCTGGGTCGCCGTCTTGTCGCGCCGGCCGTTGCGTTCATTGGTGCTTGACTGACGCCGGGAGACGTCGAGCTGCCACTCCGCGTCCGACATCCTTTTCGGCCTCGGCAGGGGAGCACGCGGCTTGTTGCGGCGCTTGACACCGAGCGTGGTGCCCACCGACGCCTTGGCCTTCGGCGGTGGCTTCTCCTTCGGTGGTTTCGGCGCGCGCGGCGGACCCATGGCGACGAGGGAGGTGGAGCGGCGACGTGGGAGGTGGAGCGGGATGGGGGCGGGGCAGGATGTGGAATTTGGCGGGAGGGGAAAGGAATAATGATGACGACAGCGCTACCGCAACACGCTCTTGCGCGCGGGGTTGGGCTGCTAGCGCCGGGCGAAATAACGGGCCGTCCCGAACAAGATCGGCCTATGGGGCACTGACTGGATGCCGTTTTTTGCTCGGCGCCCCCATAAGATATGGGGCGCTTTGGGGGCGGTCGAGTGGAGATGCTCTAATACCCGGTTTTGTAAAGTTGGGGTTAAGCATTCCGTTTCATAGTTTTCGGGGTGCTGCTCTAATCCATGTCCTTCTTGGACATCATCATGTGCTCCTTCTCTTCCACCATGAGCTCCTTCCATGCCTTCGCTTCTTTGATCTTGAGCATCCTCTCCTCCTAGTCGGCCTTGCGGGCTCTTTCTTCACGCCTTGCTTCCACTTGTGCAAGCTTCACCTCTCTCTTCTTCTCGGTGATAAGGAGCTTTGTTTCCAATGTCTTCGTTGTCAATATCTCCCTTGACTTCATCATATGCTCAATCTTCTCCCTCATGCTTGCCGCCTCTCCTTCCATCTTTATCCTTAGCTTGGCCTTCTTGGTGCCCTCGGGCTTGTCGACGTTCCTATCCTTGTCCTCATCACTATCATCCATGCTATGCATTGCCGACTTCTTGGGTGCGGCCTCTTGATCCCTCAACTTCCACTTGTCAAAGTCTTTAAGATGTTTCCATGCATGCTTGAATGGGAATGATTTTCCCTTGGAACCGGCCATTTGGATGTACCTTTGGTCGGCAATGGTCTCCTACAAAACCAACAAAAGCATAGTAAACACACATAGTAAACAATAGCATAGACATGGAAAAAAGATGTGCACTCACATAGTCACTCTCCACGCTTCCACTAGGAGGTGAATCAATCACTTGTGTCATTGCCGCACTCCAACGAGCACATGCCGGCTTCATCAACTCCCACCGACCTTGAAGCACGAACCAAGAGGATGTCCTCGGCCTCGCTGTAGTTAGTGGCGCGCATGATGGGCGGGCGGGCGGCGGCGGCGTCAAACGCCTCCCCTCCTATCTCGGTCACCTCCTCCTCTCCCTCTTCCTCCTCTTCCTCCAAATCATCGTCCTCAAAGTCGAAAGGCTTGAGAGGAGGAGCCCCGATGTCTACCTCCGCGTCATTGAGAAGCCCCATGAACGAGCCCGTCGGTGTGGCCATTTCATCGAGCACGTCATGCGCGGCGGGCGGTGGGTCGTCGATTTGGGGCTTGGGCGCGGGCTTCTTCCTCGACGTGACCTTCTTCACGGTCGGGACACCGCCCAACGCCTTCTTGGCGGCCTTGGGTCCAAGACCCGCCGTCTTCCGACGGAGCTTGGCGGCGGGCGGCTCCGCGGCGGCGGCACGGATGGGCGCGGCGACGGGCGCGGCGACGGGCGGCGGGGCTGCGGCGGCCTGGGCGGTGGCGGGGACGACGTGCGTCCCTGACCGCCGCCGCTTGCTGCCGAGGTGGGTGGCCGCCACCACCGAGGCCACGGTGGCTCGGCTCGGCGCCGCCGGGGCCGCCTCCATGGACGGCGCGAGGGCGGGAGCGGCGGGGGAGGAGGTGGGCGGGAGGGAGCCGGCGGGGAGCCCGTCCATGGCGGCGCGGCGGAGGAGGAGGAGGGAGGGCGGCGGCCGGCGGCGGGGTTTCCGCGTGGGGGCGCGCGGGGGAAGAGACCGGTTGGGGCTCCCGCGTGGTCTACGGGTTGGAGGGGTTGGGCTCCCTCCAACCCCTACTTCTACAGGTTGGGAGGGCCGACCCGGCTCTGGCCTGCAAATTTTTTTTCAGGTTTAAGGGTCTAAGGGTTCTAGTATTTGGCTTTTGGACCCTCAAACCTGCAAAAAAACGGTTAAATTTGAGGGTTTGAGGGTCTAGGGGCTGTACTAGACATGCTCTAATACCTCTTTCTTTCCCTTCCCATCCCCCATTTCCAACTTGTCCTTGCACGCGTCGTCTTCTCCGGCCTCCACTCCACTCCCCTCCACTCCCTTCCTTCCCGCCTACGCCTCCGTCTCCGTCTCCAACCCCTGGCTTAAACCCTACCAGCTACCCGGTCGCCATGGCGCCGCAGCCGCCTCTCTTCCCTCCCGCCGCCTTCGAGCCTGGTTTCGGCGGCCTCCCTCCCTGTGACCCCAGCCGATTCTCCTCCAACCCTACCTTCGACGAGGGCTTCCTCAAGGCGGCCTTCGACGGCGATCTCCGCCTCCTCAAGAGTACTTACCTGCTCCCCGCTGGCGATTATTTTCTTCATTTCCCCGGTTGGCCGGTTCCCGTCTGTTTCCGTGCTGATTTTGTGCCGATCCGTTTTGCGTTTCAGGGGCGGCGAGGATGGTGGGCAGGGGGGCGGAAGGCCGTCGCCTCGCCGAGAAGCTGGGTGCAGTCAGGGACGGCTACGGCAATGGCTTGCTGCATTCCGCCGTCCTCGGCGGCAGCCTGCCCGCGTGCCGCTACCTGGTCGAGGACCTCCGGCTGGATGTCGACGACGTCGGCACGTTGGGTGCGCTACCTTCAACCCCTCTCCCTTCCTTGCTTATTATAAGCTACTTCCACTCTCAAGACTCGGGAAAAAAAGGCTGCTTTCACTCACGCCCAGAAAAATTCTAACTTTATTTAGTGACTGTAGTGATAGTTTTTTCCGATGGGCTGAATTTGTGCTACGCCTCTCTGCTTTGGTGTCCCTCGCAGGCGAAACGCCTTTGACCTTTGCAATTGGCCGTCAGAATGTAGAGTTGGTGCGTTACTTTCTGGATCAAGGTGCTGATGTACACAAGGTCAACGACAGTGGCAGTACTCCTCTCCATCTCGCTGCCGGAACAAGAGGTAGTATTGATCTATACGCCATATGTATCTATTGCACATACTCATATTTCCCAAGTGTTCTGTTCCTACATTTGTACTGAGTAAGTGAGGACCCATATATCAGTGTGACATGGAGTAAAATTTTCTGTCTGGACATTCCTTAAATATAGTGGCAACTATCTGACATCATATCAGATCATGATGGCTGTATGCGGAAGTTCTTTACCTTTTTTTTTTTCCTATAGACATCATATCATGCAGAAAAATAAATGACGGAAAAGTAACTACCAGGACATTATTTCCTACTAATTCGTTTAGTTTAGCCAAGTCTGAGAGGTTGAACGAATCTTTCCAAAAATCTGCATACTCGACCAATTCACAAGCCGTAATTATTGACTATGTATTTCAGTATGTCTTCTAATCTAGAGTTCTAGAATTGTTTCTTACGATTTGAATTGCATTAGCACATGTTGGATAGGATGGCGAATGAAAATCACTGCACATACAAGGACTTGCAACAAAGAATCTAGCGGACTGAAGATGTATCCTGTCTTCTTTATTCAGGAAGCTGTGAAATAGTAGAGCTCTTACTCTCCAAAGGAGCTGATGTTGATGCATTACATCTTGGTGGGACACCACTGCATCTTGCTGCACGTTATGGGCTGGATGATATTATGAAGGTTTTGCTTGACCACCATGCAGATGTAAGGGTCACTCCCACCATTTCTTT
Source organism: Puccinellia tenuiflora (assembly GCA_012064385.1). Taxonomy (NCBI): domain Eukaryota; kingdom Viridiplantae; phylum Streptophyta; class Magnoliopsida; order Poales; family Poaceae; genus Puccinellia; species Puccinellia tenuiflora. The sequence goes on along the minus strand of QRDG01001694.1, from coordinate 339,498 downwards.
TTCTGAACTCGCGAGCTATTTAGAACGGTGAAATCCACAATAATAGTTGCTTACTCATTTCATAGTTTCCCTATACATCAACTTTGGACTATTTGAGTTTTTTCATGTGACTGGCTTTGTCGTACTGCACTTGTGTTTTTATTCCTTCTAGCTTTAAGCTGTAATCAGGTGGAGCCCGACTCTTCAGCTGCTCCAGTTTTAAACCATAGTCTCGTTAATATTGTCTTGGTAACATCAGCAACATTTTTTATCTCTTTTTAAACGAATCCAATTTCTCTGAACTACCGATCAAATTGTAGTCTTCTTTTGAGCGCTGAATTTTCCTGTTTCACTGCACACGTTCCACCAGTGACCAGGAGGAGTCTAGAGACAATTTTAGGTAGTTGGGGCCTAGAGACTCGACTGTACAACTATAACATGCTTCTTTTTTCGAGCGTATGCATAATTGGACAAATTTTCAGCACCCGAACTCACATGCTCTTTTTTTTCCCAAATTCAAAGAATGGGTTTAGAAAAAATGAAAGATATTTGGCATGTAGATATTAGAGTGGATCATTTACCCTCAGATTCTTGTTTATTGACTTCCAAGAGTGAGGAGCTAAAAGGGCATTTTCGGTGCTTGGGTTCTTTTTTCACAGCCAAAAAAAAGAATGTAATTTGTTTCATGAAACATGAAATCTGAACATAATAATGATTCATCTACATTTAATAATATTTCGGAATTTGGTTGAATAACAACAAATGTTAGTTTGAAAAGGGAGCAAATGCTCCTGAGCACCACTCGGCATTATCTTTGGCTCCTTGCATAATCTCACTGTATAGACTCTACTTAATGTTTTGAGTTTCTTCAGTCCTTTCATGATGTAGTCTGACTATTTGAATTCAACGTGCTTAGTAATGTCTTAATGCAGTATCACTCTACTGTGTTCATGTGTAAGATCTTGCTTTGCAACTTATTAGTGCTTGACCCCTAAATCGCTAATGCACAATTGTTGTTAAGATCTAGCTTCGCCTCTTGTATGGTCATGGATGTGGTGCGCTGGAAACTCATTCTTGTCCTTTTATCTGTTTTTTTTTTCGTATGAAAATTAGAAGTGATCAGGGACTTCCCAGACTGATGATGAGGATTCATCAACTTTCATAAATTTTATGAGAAACCAATCCATTTACTTGTGCAACGTTTTGCATATGCTAATTTTGTTATTTCATTATTTTGAAAAAAGCTTTTGCTCCCAGTAGGTTATATCTGTTATCTATCATATATATTGGTCTTGACCCTTCCCTTTTTTAAGTTGTATGCCGGTTGTAGCTAGACGGGATTTCTAATTTCTTATTCTCTTAACAGCATAAGATAGCTTTGGGTGGTTCTAGTTATACAGCTCTTTTTATTGCTACTTGTATGTGCTCACTGAAATGCGTGAAGCTCCTGCTTGAGGTATGCCATCTTCATAAAGCAACTTACATATGATTGTTATAGTGTAAAGAGAGGATGTTACCGCATTGAATTTCTTTATTTTTTCTCAAATGATTATGGCACCATTTACATGTGTGTTCTGTGAAGCATATAAGCCAGGTTTTTATTTGTTAGGCTGGTGCTGATGTGGATGGTACTTGTAAAGAGACACCCTTAATGGTTGCGGCCACTGCTGGCTCAACTGACATCCTTAAGTGCTTAGTTCTGGCTGGTGCAGATGCTAATGTTCCTGACAATGTAAGCTGTTCATACCTTGCTACATGGATGCTTTCGTCCATACCTAACAGGAGATAGTCTAGTAAACTGTTCAGCGTTTCAAAATGTAAACTTCAAGAAACCTATCGGGATGAATTTGTTTGTTTGGCAGGTCTGATTTTTAGTATGTGTGTATTTTTGGCTATTTAAGATTTACCCAAATAGGGTACAATAAAAAATGTTGTTTCTTACATGAATAAAACAGTGAAGCTACATGTCAGATTCAGCACCCTATTCTGTTTTATTATTTAGAGAAACATGTGATGGATCTAGACTATCTAAGGAACATCCTTTAGGGTTCAACTTTGACAAAAAAAATACAGTTAAACTCGCAAAGAACGTTTTTGGGTCATTGGATGAAAATATAACAGTTGTTCTGAACAGTTTGGAGGATAAAATGAGGCAGAAACTACAATATCAGGAAGAGTTACTTCTTATCTGATTCATTCTGGAAGTTGTTGGGATGGTATTATCATCAATGATCGCTTAAAATAACAATTTTATTATTGAGTTCTGGTTGCTGTCCTGGGCAACAAAAGGAGACGCTACTTGGTTTTTGTAACAGTTAATGTTATGCAAATCTCTAGAATATATTTGATTTTATACCATATGTATATGCTCAGTGCTTGTCCGGATACCTTGCGTGCTGCAGGTTTGTCATTATCGGTTTTCGAAATGACGTTAATCCTGCTTGTTATCTTGGCAGCTAGGACATACTCCTATAGAAATTGCTGCTCGATCTGGTAGGCGTGAAGATGTCAAGATTCTATTTCCTGTCACTTCTCGTATTCCTAGTGTACGTCACTGGAGTGTTGATGGAATCATTAGTCATGTAAAATCAGTGCACCCAACGAAGGTATAATTTAAAACACCATTATTACATTTATTTAAATGGTTGAGTGTGCAACTGTGTGTGTTGGCTGTTAGCTTTCTGATATAGATCTCCCTTCATTGTTGTAATTTGAGAAAAGCACTTGAAACTGCACCTCATTGTCCATTCTTCCTCTGTTGAATATTTGAAATTTTGAAGTACAATCGGTGGCTAAGAGTTAAGTTCATCGTGAATGTTAAGTATGCTAATCGTATTGCTACATGCTTTTTAGCTATGAGTTAGTTAAACAAAAATATGTCACATGTGTTGCATGCTAAATCATTTGGGCGCAAGAAGATTTTAGTGAGAGCAGTTTCAATATGTACCTTTATCTGTTCTGTTAAACTTGTCAACTGAAGTATTTCTGACATTACCTTTGGTGACACTTGCATGCTAAGTTTGTGGTATGCAACATGGATAGTGATTTATCCTTATCTCTGTGTGTATCGGCAAAACGAAGTTATGTGTTGTGAACTCCTTTGATTCTTGTAAGGAGTAACCTAAATAGGGTTATCCCCAGTCGATTTTAAATTGATTTGGATAGAGATGAACATTTAAGACTTAGGTAAAATAATGTATGATAAATTGCGAAGGGGAAATTATTCAGTGATGAGATTACGGTCAGTGAGGATTCTGCAGAGGTAGCCTACCCCAACTTGCTTGCGACTGAAGGCTTTGTTGTTGTTCTTGGGGATTCTGTAGAGGATGCGAGATGGGGTAATCAGCTATTTAGATAATACACATTAAAAATTTGTATCGGGAACAGAAGCATTGTAGATTGGGAGGACAGCAGAAACATGTGGAAGTTGAAACAAATCAAAAGATTCTACCAACTGTGGACACTAAGCTTTATTATTATTTTTATGGAGAGACCAGGAGACATGAGGTTTAATATTGATTAATTTTCATGACCACTTCACAAATTGTAGAACTATTGAGATTAAATATTGCATTGATTCACGGAGAAACTATTTATAACACGTGGGAAGGATTAGGTGTGGCACTGAATACTTATATCATTTGTTTCTTCTCAATGTTTCAGAAAGCGATGCTTGCTAGTGTAAAGTTTAGAGCGCAAGAGGCGTTCAAGAATGGGGACTATTATGCTGCAGCACACATTTATAAAGAGGTATTTACTGATCTTGCTCGTTGAAGTTTATGGACTTATTGACCTCTCAGAAAAGTTCAAGGTCCTAGGGCATGCTATCTCGTTTGTCTGTTCCCTTCTTGGAATTGCATGTGCTATGGCAACTATGCTTTCCGCACATATTGCAGATATGTTAATGCTGCGACGTTGATTGAGATTGCTGCTAATGTCTCTGACCCCATCCTGTTATGCTCTTACTTGTGTAATCTCTTGTAGTGCATGCTTTGATCCATCATGCAGTTGGATCAGTGCCAGAACGAACCGTACCATACATATGTGTATTTCATTATTCCGGCTTGAAATGATGGGAGCCAAACGAGCCGAGATAGAGTCCGTGGAATTAGCAAGTGAATTCCATATGTGTCGGTAGTCTATTAGGCATTCTGGTCCTGGTTGAATCCTTCTAGGCGAGTCTTGTCAATCTTTAACTTGGATTCAGTTAGGATGTCTATGTAGTCCTTATAAATGGATAACCGTTTAAAGTTCCCATCCCAGTATATCTCTATTTGCCTGCTCAACCAACCCTATTTCTTTCAAGCCATGCTGTGTGGCCATCTTCTGTTGCTAGTTACCCTGATGCCTACTTAGGTTAACATCATTTGTGGAAGTACGTTGTAATGAGTCTTATATGTACTTTGTTATGTTATAAAAAGTCTGAACTCGCGTCTGGTACGTACATGTGCTGTACAAAATTATCTTGCTCACAGCATGGCAATGGCATGTCAACTTGGGCATCTCTTGTCAATTCTTTTTTTCCCTTGAGATGGAGCATGTTGATTCCATTAATCAGAATCCAGAGAATCGCTGACTACATGCGTACGTGCTGACTTCTGACCTGTCATTGCATGCGGAAGTCGCAATATGTTTAAATGTAGGAGATGCCAACTCCCCAAGGCAAAGGGAAACACATGCTTTTCTAGAGACTGGGAAGTGGAGCGGCAAATAGATTAATGGTTGTCCAATAGTAAATGGTATGGTGTAATGAGGTTGAGTGTTCGTGGAATGTTTTGCAAAAAAAATGGGAAACCAGTATCCAGTCATGAGAAGGTTTTTACTATTTGAGAGGCTCGACAATGAACACACAATTTAAGTCTGTACACTATTCATCTTTTTTATTTCCCCCACTGATTTTTCTTTTTTTAATCTCTGTATTGATTGGCTTTTATCTTTTTTGAGCTATATCTGTCAATGGATTCAAAATTTGTACATCCAGGATCAGATTATGACTTCACTGAGCAGTTTTCTGCTTATGCAAGTTATTATTGTATAATTGATGACTTGTCTTTACTGCATACATATTATTCAGTTAGTTTTAGTGATTCACCGAAGCACAAGAAAAACCTGCGGGCAAATCTACGAACAATGTGCGGAATTGTGCTAATACTTCTTCGGTCTGTTGGCTGTAGGCAATTGGACTCGACCCTGGCAATGCAACCTTGCTTTCAAATAGAAGCCTATGCTGGCTTCGCCTAGGTGATGCGAAGGAGGCCTTGAAGGATGCTCAAACGCTCAGGAAGATGCGACCTGGATGTCCAAAGGCCTGTTATCGCGAAGGAACTGCTCTGATGTTACTGAAGGTGCGATAAGATGTTTAGTTCAGTTCTGCATTTTCTGTGGAAAATCTTTTTGAAGTACGTTTTCTGCAGTTAATGTGGTAAACCTTTTTTTTATGTATGTACTAACCTCTTGACTTCAGGACTATGAAAAGGCATGTGGTGCATTTGTTGATGGTCTTAAATTGGAGCCAGGGAACGTCGAGATCCAAGATGCGTTACGGTATGTTCCTTGTCCCTTTTTCGCCATATTCAAGTCTAGCATATAGTGCCCTCTCAATGATATTTCAACATTCTTGCTGTGGTGGTCTTTCACTTAGAACAGCCTATAGGCTTTACTTATCATTTTAAAAAAATTGCAGGGAGGCATTGAAATCCTTGAAGATAGATCGCAGTAGCCCTGGACAAGATTAGCTGGATCAGCATCGTCAACTAGATATGGGAAACTTGTACTTGCCTGATTTACACCGCTCACTGGAGAAATGGAGGTGCCCTGTTTTCTGCCTGGCCTTACGGCGTAACTGAAGGCTTTGAGATTAGGTATAGTTTCTAGATGGCCTTTAGCTGATCATCATCAGCCAGATCGTGAGAAACTATGAAGCCCCTCACCTCCCTGGATGCTCATGTTGCGATTTCTGGAATTACTATTTTTGGAGACCATTCTGCAGTTTCGAGACCATTCTGCAGTTAACGGTTCCTGGAGCGAATTTGTTGTGTTCCGTTGATAGGAAAACATTTCTACCATGCTGTGTCCAGGTGTCTGATTTCTTTACAGACTCTGAACTGAACATACTGTCAGACTGACGTTGATTGTGTGTGTGTTCGTTTCGATTTGAATCCAGGGTTTAGGGTTGGGTCGGCTAGTGCGGTGGTTTTGCTCCAAGCTAACTACTCCCTCTGTCCGCGTTTATGAGTCCCTCATGCATTTTTGAGATCATCAATTTGGTCAAACAAAATATGTGTTGTGCGTCGCAAAAAGATAATACAATTAGAACTTCATTCGAATAAATATTTGGTGACCTAATTTTTGTGGCAAAAAACACATTTTATTGACCAAATTGACGACCTCCAAATGTGTGATGGATTTATAATCATGAACAGAGGGAGTAGGAAACAAACTCTAGTTGAGTTGGAATTTTCATTTCAATGTGCGTACTTAGTTTTGGAAAGAAAAGGAGAACGTCATGCCATCCAACCAATGCTTTTCTACAATGATGCATTGACAATGCTATCCAACCATTTCCGACGTGATGCATGCAAACACGAGGTTACTGTCGGCACGGCGCAGGCGTGGTGGCCGTGGGACTGGACCATGTCCAAGTCCGGTCATCGCCAACAGGCTCCGAGTCTATGCCGACCCTAACAATTGGCTGTTGAAGCAACACCCACGCGCATCACGTCGCCACGTCGGTCGTCCTTCACGCTGGTGACAGCAGGGCCTGGCCTAAATCTAAATGGACAAGTCCGAATCAGCCATCGAAGATGCATTGAGGTCGTCCATGGTGTCCTTCAGCCCCGGCGAGAGGCACGACGCCAGCACCGTCGCACCCGGCGGAACACATACACGTTGTCTAGTCAAGCTCTAGGAACATCCGCTTCACGCCCATTCAGGCTTCAGAGTTCACGAACGTGTCTTAAACCCTTCCACGGTGTGGCGGAGCTTCGCGAGAACCACTTCCCTCTGTTGAACGCAAGTGTTCGAACCTGGCGCCGAAGAGATACAACCCCTACTTCCCTAGTTCGGTGGCTTCGGCCTCGTGATGCCTGTTAAAATATATTGACTAACCCTTTACCTCAGTTCGGACTTTTGGTTCAGCTAGCTAGCGTATCAAATCAACATAGCATCAGAGTCGGCAGAGGGAACAACAAAGGTGGAACAACAAAGTGTGCAGAATGACTATGGTCACACGAAAATATTTCGGGCTAGGAAAAGTGACAAAGCTGAACTCAAGGATCAAACAAGCATCCAGCGGCTTAGGCCTTGACCTAGCTCTCCTAGCGCTGACCTCCCCCGCCTCGACCCGCCCCCTCTTGTGGAGGTGCTCCCATGGAGGAGCTTGGCCATGGAGGTACCCGAACAGAACAGGCCACGATTATACAGAAAATCGGTCTCTCCTCGCCGGGAATTGAAGATTGAGGTCGGAATCGAGTCTCTTCGTCGTGGAATTGAGGCGCCGACGGGAGAGTTGACTGGTTTCGGTTTACCCCCAAAAAAATCTACTCCAAAACTGGTTCTATGGGGTACCTAGGTGATAATATCCGGGTAGCCGGAAAATATTTTTCGGTTCACCCCATTTTACGGAGTCTGTTCGGTGCGTAGTTTTCAGCTGAAACTGTAAATATTCGGGTTTGATCACTTTTGCAGGATCTACTAGAGTTGCTCTCAGTGTGTGTCGATGGGTCAACTACACTGTACTATTAGTATTCTCTTGATAATTCTGGCTACTGAAACTGTATTATTCATGTGCTGGGTTCGGTCTGGAGCATGCCGGTAACAGGACACAGCACGAGCATGTGCTACTCGTCTGGTTCAATAATTCACTCCGGACACAGGACTGCATCTCCGGACTAGCCTGCCAGATGCTCAATTCAGGACAAACATAACCAAAAACCAAGTGTCTGCATTTTCAAAAAAAAAAAAAAAAAACAAGTGTCCAGAGTGAATTATGTAACCCGCAAGAACTTGAGAGAATATCTCACTGAAGATTTACTGCTAACTGATCTCCTATTCTTTTATCCTTACAAAATAGTCCGTTTCTTTTTTCTCTTTTTACAGGGGCATTAAGCATACTGCAGATCCGACCTCTGCAAGACGCTTCATGCTTCAGAAGCACAACTACCTGGAGAGTCTGGAGACTCGTCTACATCCGTCTCACGAAAGTTAAATATCGTATGTGAAAAGGCTAAATTAAGGCTTCAAGGAACCAAATTAAGGCTTCAAGGAGAAACATACAAGGTTTAGGTGTTAATATGCAGTCAAGACCAGTATGGCAAAAATGTCGAGCATCCTATGATATGTGCAACATAACACCATCCTCTGTTTCGTAAGGCCTGAATATTAAGTACAGAGACGACGTGGATCACGAAGTTTGTAATTGACCTGTAGGAACACAACTTCTAAGTACCAAGCCATCATGGAGTTAAGATCAACACTTTGTTAGTGCCCACCGTAGATGACACTCAAGAAGCTTCCTTCAGGCAGTTGTCACAGGGGCTAGGACCGTTTTTGCACATTTGACTGTTGTACTGCTCACCAAAATGACCCAGAAGAGTCTGCCTGCGACATTCGGTCTGGAAAAAGAAAGAAGAATTGTTCACAAGTTGTTCAATGCTGACGAACTTTCAGCCACGGACTTCTAGACTTTAAGTTAGCCGGAAGTTTACCTTCAACTCGCAATATGCCTGCATTTTCTTTGCTTGATCCATGCCAGCCTTGAAGGTGTCGCTCTTGAAGTTACCTCCATTCCTCAGCATGCACACGATACGGCTGAAGTCTTTCTTTTGATATAGCACCACACAATGCGCTGGAAGATCATCTCTTCCAGCCCTCCCAGATTCCTGATAGTAGCTCTCAATCGATTTCGATAGAGTATTGTGGATAACAAAGCGCTGCATGGTGAAATATCAGGTTGGAGGTTACAACTACCAAAAAATGTGCTGGAGCATATGTCAAGATTGCCTGAAGATACGTACCACATCTGGCTTGTCAATCCCCATGCCGAAGGCTATGGTGGCACATATGACTTTGACCTCTCCTCTGTGCCACTTTTCTTGGACACTGGTACGCTGACGAGCCGCCAAACCAGCATGGTAATGAGCACATTTTATCTTGTACTTCTCCCTCAAGAACTTGGCGGTGTCTGAACATTCATTCTTCGAGAGACAGTATATGATACCAGACATGTTCATGAAACGCTCTTTCAGGAGCTCACCCAACTGCATCTGGGGAGTTCTCGTCTTGCCAATCACCATGTAGTTGAGGTTGAGTCTGTCAAAGCTCCTCTTAAGTACTAAAGCATTTGGGATCCTCAAGGTACCGAGGACGTCCTTTAGATTACATTAAAAATTAAAGTTAGTGATTTCAGTTCCAAGCTGTAGTGTGGTAAGAGGGGGAGTGCTTTAGTACCTTACGAACAGCTTCAGTTGCTGTTGCAGTTAAGGCCATGATAGGGACTCTAGGGAACTGCTGTTTGAGGCATCCTAGGCCTCGGTAATCTGGCCGGAAGTCGTGTCCCCATTGACTGGTATAGAAATGGAAATTAGTAGCATGTTGGGAAAAAACTGCTTCTGGAAGAGTATGACAAATGTTGGATTTAAGCATTACCTTACACAGTGTGCTTCATCAATCACGAATCTTGCTAGCAATCCCTAACAAAAAAGTCCAGTTTAGCACAGGGCGAAACCAAAAAAATACTGATATAGGAAGTAGTGTTAATGTAATATTAGATAAGTACCCTCTGGTGTAAGCCTCTGAGAATCTCCATAAATGAATAGTTTCCAGCCATTCTTTCAGGTGTGACATACAGAAGTTTGAAAGAAGGCGTGCCATTTCTGCAAGAAGATGAGAACGTGGGTTAAAAAACAAATGGCAGACAATTTACTCTTTCTTTAAACCTTACACTGGAGAGGATATTGGAAACAAAATCATGTAATAAGGTCAACTCCAGATTGAAATGCGCTAGGGAATAGTGTTTACCTAAGCTGTTGGATAACCGCAGATGCCTGTGATGATGTTTGCTGAGAATTCAGGAATGCGGCTTGTATCCCAAACTTGAAGGTTAAAGCAACCACCTGATCCTGAATAAGTGACAGCAATGGACACACAACAATAGTAACACCTGGGTGCAATGTTGCAGGGAGCTGCAAAGGTGACAATACAAATGGAGTTTCAAAATCTTGCCATCCAACAAGGTTACAACAACAATGCTGAACAAGACAGAATTAATGACCTGATAACACAGGCTTTTCCCACCACCTGTCGGCATAAGTATAAAACAGTCTCTGTTATCCAGTGCAGCACTGCAAGCTTCATACTGCAGGGGCCTAAAACTTTTGTTGCCAAAGATGACGGCATTTGCAAAATTGATGTCATCTAGACAAGAAAGCTGTTCATAACTCAAAGTTTCTCTCTTTCGAAGCCATGCATTTGGCTGTCTCTCGCTATTAGAAGTTGGAGTTGTTGATTCATATCTCTTGGTTCGTTTGGTCACCTTCAAAACGTAATTTCATAACACAAAGATCAATGCTTATAAGATTAGCAGAGCGGCTGAAAAACCAATACTTTCGCAACTTGCGTGGAGATCATGATAGCATGCTTGCTGTATCCGTATGTGTGCAGACTCAATCACTTATGTTACAGCATGTGCAAAGTATAAATGGAGATGGAAGAGAACCGTACTGGGAATCGGGATAGTTGACTTACAGTAGATTTTGTTGAGCTTCTGGTCTGTGCTTTAGAGTTTGTGGATCGTGCCGTCTTCTGAACAGCAAAAGTCTCTTCAAAATCTGAATCATCAGAGGAATAGCTAGAAGCTTTTAAACCAGTCGGAGTATGTTGACTGAAGGAATCTGCCCTTTTGAACAAACGGGTATTCACATCAACTCCTCCTTTTTCATCGGTTACATCGTTCATCATCATTTCATTTAGATTGCCACAAGCTTCGGTCTCTATTGCATTTAGGTCATCCCAGTCATCAGATGTTTCTGTTGCATCCGCCAATGCAGCAACGAAAATATCGCCACAGCTCTCCACAGTAATAAAATGTTGGCCATCCTCTCCTGTACCAGAACGTTATACTATCATCCAGTAACCAAGCACTCCGAATAGAATGGTAATTAAACTTGTGACATGCATATGACCGAAGCAGCAGCAATAATTAAACCCAAGACTACATCAAAGTAAAAGCAAAGCATATAGTGTGAACAATGGATGATGGTATAATGGCTCCAACAGCAACAGCATCAGAAACCTCCGTAGTGGACACTTGATAATACAATATGAAATGGGCACAAGTCCACATATGTTTGTTTTTAGAATGTGTGGCCGTAGCTCTGATCATTCTATTAGAGAGAGAGGTAAAACAGAGTTTTGTGCAAGGAGAAAAACCATCCAATCACTGGCCACTGAAATGGCCAACACAACACCCACCCTACACGGTACCATAGATATATGTGCACTTACAAAGAATGGATTTGATTCAGCACCTTTCATATCACAATCATACCAATCCGAATACCCAAAATGATTGCTCATTTGATGAAAATGCAAAATCCTGCAGTATTGCGAAACAAACCAATAGAACAGCTGATAATTTTTTCATATATTCGAGATAGACTGGTCATCTCTCCATGATGACCTAATTTTACAACTGAAAAAGTGATGTGTTCATGATGCATAAGCGCATTAGTCCTAGCAGCACAACTAAACCACCCCCAAATTAAAATGGTCTTACTTGGGCCGGGCGTCTCTCCCCTAGATTCCTACATTTTAACTCTTAATTTCGATCAACTCCCGAGCTTGTCGCATGAACGAGATCAAAACCAGTCGAAAACAATCCGGCGTTGGAACTCGAAGGGCTGAAAAAGGAGTTAAGGCGGCGGTACCGTAGACGTTGACGAGGCGGGCGAGGGCGGCGGCGGCGAGGTCGCGGTCGAAGCCGTAGTTGACGGCCAGGTCCAGGAGCCGCTCCCTCTCCCTCTGATGCCCCGCCATCTCCAGCAGGCGAGAACGCCTCCGCCGCCCACGGACGCCGGCGGGAATCAGAACCCTAGCGCCGGTGAGATGGGGGGGGGGGGGGGGCGGGGGGGGGGGGGGGACGCGGGAAAGAGCTGCGGTGCGCGCGCACGTTTCCTGTTGGCTTAATTATTTTGGGAGAAGTTGGTTTTGGTCTGTTTAGTTGGGCTGGTCCGCGATCTGGGCCCTGCGCTTAGAAAAGGTTGCGACAAAAGAAAGAGTGGGAGTAAGACCAATATAAGCATAACGAAAACTAGGCCCATCTAAAATTGTCATACAAAAATCTGTTGCCCTTGCACTAAAAAAACCTTTGTGCTTAAAAAACTGCACTCCCTCCTTCTCTTCCTTGATATAAGAGCACCTCCACCGGGGTCCTAAAGGAGCTCCTAAAGGTCCTTTGGGGTGTCGGACCCAAAAAATCGACCACACCGGAGGGTTCTAAAGACTTTGTCCAGCTCAAATCGTGGCTGGCACCGCTAACCGGGCCTCCAACTCTGGGGGTGGCTTGGCGGTGCCGGATACTATCCGGCCCGCGCCTCCGATAGGTATGGCCCACCTGTCATCCATACGAAACAATGTGACGCATCGATGCGCAGGCGGTAGTGATTCAGCGATGCAGACGCTGCATCGTTTTAGTGGCAAGTCGTCGCATCGTTCTAGGCGCCGTATCGTTTCAGGGGCGCGTCGTTTCAGTGGCTAGGTGGGTGGCGCAGTGAAGCGTCGCCTCGTGTCTGCGCCGCAAAGCCCACGCGGCGGCACGCATGTCGTCTTGGCGTTAATGGCGAAGCCATCCCCGCTCCTTCGACCGGCTTTAAAAAGCTACCACCGGCCCTCTCCCCTTTCCTTCCACTCGCACAGCCACGATGCACCGCCACGGACCAGGTGTCCAGCCGACGGAGGAGGACCACGAGCGACGTTGCCGACTTGACGCGACTTCGTTGCTATGCTGCCAACGCCACAACGAGCAATGCCGAATCCAGGGGATCTGGATTGCTGTGGTCCGAGCTGTGGCGCCACCACCGCCTCCGCCTCCACCTCCACAGGCCGATGCGCCTGACGACCGTCGTCCAATAACGATCGAGGAGGCGGAGCAGCTCGTGCGCGACTACCTCCCAGTGCCAGCCGACCGCCGCCTGCCAGACGACTGGATGGTCAAGCTGGACAACGTCCCGGTAGCGCCGCCCCTCACCGGGTAGGCGAGGCTGGAGTACATCCAGTCGTTGTGGCAGGCGGAGGCCGTCGGCGCAGTCACGAAGGAGGAGCGGAGCCATCCGCCTACATTTAACGCGTCGGCGTCGTACTGGGACGTCATGGTGAGGTCCGGGCACGCCGTCCGCCTCCACAGCATCTCCACCAGCGACACCGACGACAAGCCGCCCGAGCCGGTGCCCCGCAAGGAGGAGCCAGTTCTTCCTCCGGCACCAAGTTGCATCGACCATTGATATCGATTCCCTACCAGACGAGGCCTTTCAGGATTTTGGTCAAGGAGAGCTTTCTCCACCTACTACGTCGATCATTGATATCGATGTAGCCTGAAACGGCCCCTTGACCAGAGATCTATTCGTACGTAAAAAGTAACTCGAGCAGTGTCGGCAAGGATGAGCTGAGAGCTTCTGGTCGCGAGGAAAGTCTCGGAGTCTGCCGCTAAGCGAGGACATGGAATTAGGTTTAGGGTTTAGATTAAATCAAGTTGTATCGAAATTTATATCGAAATCAAATCAAATTGTATCGAACTTTCCATTTCAATCGAATCAAATTATTTGCAATATTGAGAAAAGTGTGTTTGGGATGCCGTTGGGGTGTCGATGTGGGAGGCTGAAAAAATGCGCCGGACAAGCGTCCCGCACCCCCCAAAGGGGCCTCCGATTGGGGGGTGCCGGTAGGCACCCCCGGTGGAGGTGCTCTAAAGTGACTAAGGTTCTGAGAAAAAATTCAGAATATTGGGTGTATTTCGCTCCATCATTCATCTGGACATTTTTTTATGCGAACTCATCTTTTTTCCATGTCAATTAGCTAGAGGTAATTCCATCTAAAATTAGTGTAATTTCTCCTCTACGAACATGCTTTAATTCTCGTGCAAAACCTTAGACACCCTACAAGATGTTTTAACTTTTTATTTTTTATGATTCAGGTGTATGTACATGTTTTTTAAATTGTTGATTCACTCATTGTTGATTAATATACCAATAGCTAAAACTTCTTTAATTTGGAACGGAGGGAGTAAATAAAATATTACGGGTAATGTAGACAAATTTTGTTATGTGAAGCTAACAACTCCAGCAAGAAATGAAATAAAATTTAAAGAAAACAGAGACGAGAGAGAGATAGAGGCATAGAGAGAGAGCGCGCGTAATATCCTAGCGTGGAGAAGGAAGGATCATTTCTTTTTGGCAAACAGGCTTGTTGTGTTGGTTTTGTTCTCTTGTTGCACAGTGAGGAGTACAGCACACAGGAGGGACACCACTCCTCTTCCTCACGTGCGGCTGCTGACCTTTTGTATGGTTGCACACTTGCACTTGCTGCGTCGTGCCGTGGTACCCATTATTATTACTCCATCCATCATGTGCGTTTGTTTTGCATGACTAAAGAAAGAATCTCTATTCTTCTGTGAGAAGTGGAAATAATTACTAGATCTTTTGCTTTTGCCCTTTCATATTTAATATTTCTAATCCATTTTTTCTCTTCTCGTAATTTTTTTTTCTCTTGTTACCCCCGCACGGTGATGGAGGGAACCCTAGCCCGACAGCGCCAGCCTCCTCTCACTCCCTCCTTCTCCCTTGCCGCCGCTAGAGGACGCGCCCAGGCAAAGCTTGACCATCGCGGGCGTCGAAGGGGTCTTCTCTCCCACTCGTGCAAAGAGGTCGGCGCCAACATCCCTGGGCCTGGGCGTGGTGCGACTGCCGGCGCCACGACGTGGGTGGAGCGGCGATGCGGCGGATGTCATTGTCGACGGGGGCGGTTGCCTCCGACTACCGTGGTGGTGGCAGCCGGCCAAGAGGTTGTGGCAGATCTTGTTCAAGATTTGCTCGGTGTCATGGTGCGAATAAAGGAGGTATAGGGTAGTTGTCCTGGTGGTCTTCTTCCGCCCAACTAGTCAATTTGCATGTTGTTGGTTGTTCTCAATCTGGTTGTCGACGAGTTCCGGATGAATACACTCACGGTCTTCATGGATTAGCGTATGTGCTCCTCGACCTCTGGAGCGGATAGGATCCTGTAGCGCATGTCCATAGTTTCAGTCCACGGGGCTTCAAGGGGGACGTGTGTTGCGAAGCTCCGCTGTCCGTTGACACCATGTGACATGTTGATTTCCATGGTGATGGCGAAGGCGGGGAATGTCTCAAGGCGACTTTGAGTGGAATACCAGTATTGACGGATAAGTAGTTTCGTACGCGACGAAGACATTGCTTCATAGGCCGGTGTGCATACATGGCCGCAGGACGATGTTCATGTCCATACCGCACATATGCATGTGAGCCTAGTGACTCATGCTTTACAGCAGCAGCGACCCTGGTAGTAGCACTGGGGGACTTTAGTTTGGTGGTGCTCATCGAGTGTCGAATATTCTGATATTTCTTGGTTGTGACCTTTCTTGGTTGTGCATAGCGGGGGTCCGGTTATTTCGTCCTATTCTGATATTCAGGACCAAGAGGGTACTGGATTCTCTTTCGGATAGACTGTGAAAGGAGAAGAAAGTCTGAAATGCCGACGGAGCTCTGTCTATTCTCTAATTCACCCGATCCGATAGTACCCGTTTTTTGGAACGTCCAGGGTGACGATTTCACTGTCGAAGACATTGTTTGGAGAGTCTGGATTTTCTTTAGGTTACAAAAAAATACAATCTTCCGATTGGACCCCTTTTTGGAGACGCTGTTTTTTGAGAAACTTTTTTGTAGTCTTGAATGGTGTTGGTCTGGGTCTGGGTCTGGGGTGAAATTAAATCAAACTTAGTGAGATGGAGAGACAGTTTGTGAAAAGGACCGGGGTGCGATAAATATTTGGCAGAGTGCTGAGCCGAGTTGACGCGCACGCAGACAATGATGATATGCTATAGGAATTGATAAAAAGAAGAAGAAGAAGAAGAAGAAGTAGGACAGCAGCGTGCGTGTAGTACGTAAGCACGCTGGCATGCAGCAGCTACGAGTGGCTAGCTAGGGTGACTGTGGGGAAGGCATCCGGTGAAGATGGGGAGTGTGCGTGCACGGGGAAACGAAACGGCCACCCTCTCCCGTCTCTATCCCCCCTTCCCTTCATACGCGTCCATCGGGACTAGCAATACTTGTGAGGTGGAGGAGCAGGGCCGGTCCTGAGATTTCGAGGATCCGGGACAAAACCAAAATTTTGGACCACTTAGTATAAATAAGTAAGCACATATGTGTTAGCAAAATAGAAATCAAACAAGATACGTTGTTAAATATGTGCTTGTGATCACTCACATTGTTATCGTCTTAGTTCATGTCGACATTGTCTTCTGTATTAATCTCATCTTTTTATTAACATTAATTTATTCCTCACAAGAACTAGCGCGAACTTGTCATTTTTTTAAGCTCGTATTACTCTTCAAAAAATTCTGAATAGATTCTCTCTCTATAAATCTATCAATTATTTTTCATGTTTTTCCTTTTCCTTTTTGCAGCATGGGATAAATGCTTCATAATAACGCTGCAAATAAAAAAGAATTGGTAATCAAAATTAGGGTATAACATAAACAACATATATCAAAAAATAGAGAAGATCCATCGATCAATTTGCATGGTATAGTGGCGCGGCGCTTGGAATCGAAAATACAGGAACCAATCGTCAAACAAGATGTGCTAAGGCGATGATGCGGGCGTGCGGCGGGCAAGATGAGAGAGACGAGGGTCGAGCATGGTGGCGGAGATCTCTTGGTTGTCGTTTTGATCGGACGGGCATCTAGCCAAAAGTTATTAAAGCTAATAGAGCGATCAGTGTCCTTGACCAGTACGTACACAACCTCGATGTCTCGGTCGCTAATTAACTGACGTGTTCGATCGACTGCAGAAACGAGCGGAGCGGAGATAAAAGGCCTAGTCAGCCCAATACTAATTCGGAGCCGGCAACGATTCACAAAATAGGCTATTTATTTTTCATTTTTTTCTACATGCCATATACTGCATAGATATATCTGAAGGGCCCCCAGTATTCTTGGACCCGGGACGGCTGCCCCTCTAGCCCCCCTCCAGGGCCGGCCCTGTGGAGGAGCAGTACAGTGGTGTGCGGCGGGAGGCAGTGAGTGAAGTCACGCACGCACGACGCAGCTGACACACGTAGCTACATAGCTAGCTGTACCGTGGGGGGGCCCACAGTACATCACCCACGCAACGTTGCAACTGTGCACCACATCACCCGTACGTACGATGCTCCACGGACGGCTGTCGGCCACGGGGCAAGCACAGCCACAGGTGCCGGACGGAAGCGCGGGGCCCGCGTGTCATGGAGACTCGCCTGGGATTGCATTTCATGCCACGTGTACCCGGCCAGCCATGATCTTTCCCCTACGATTACGAGCGAGAGTAGGATTGGATTGGATTCGACGTCGGATAGGCACGAGGAGCAGCATAGCGGGCGGTGGCACATCAGGCAGAAACAGGCGGTTCTGATCAATGTTCTTGTGACGAATCTGTCCGGCGCAAGGGAGCCATGACAGCAACGGCAGAGAATTCGAAACCACCAATGCCAGCGCTGCTGCTGCTGCTCCGCTCATCGCCTCGGGTGTGTGACTGGATTTATTGGCCCTAGCGAGCTGAGGAAAGATGTGACTAGCAACGGTACAGGTAGGCTGGCTGGAAGGGATAATGAAGACACACCAAGACCTCGCAGGATGGGATACACACCTCGTGCCTGATACAGGCTGCAGACTTGCAGCGATGAGGAGTTTCACTACGAGATATGCTCCCACTTTGCTACTCCAAACAAAATGTTACCCGAACGGGAACCTCTCGACTCCGCTTGTTAGCACAAAATCGTGCCAATGAAACGATGAGAATACGGTGCTGACTGACATGGTAAACCTGCAAGCCATGCATGATCAAGCAGAAGAACAAGATGAGGTAAACTTGAGCAAGCCAGCGTCTCTTCGTACCTAGTCGCAATACAAAATGTGTGAGTTGGGGCGTGTATAACAAATTTACAGCGAATCTCGTCATATACCGACAATTTTTTACACAAAACGATGTTTTTAATAGACCCGGTTGCCTCGTCGAAGCGCTACTTGTTGGTCCTGTTTTAGCTAGAAAGACGTGGATGTTAGAAATATGTAACTATGTATGCTCATATTTTCATATTGTATTGAGGAGTTACGTAATTTTTCTTAAACATCAACAATGATTTGGTTGTGAACTATATATCACGTGATGCTTGTTTTAATAATCCTAGTCGAAATATTTATTTGTTTTAAGCCGAGTAAAAGACTTGTTATTTTTATTAATTAATACGAAGATAGTTGCCTGGTTAATTAGCGGGGAATCGGCAAAAACAAGGGTCACCGCACTATCGTCGTCATCACTCTTCAGAGTCGACAAAGTTATGAGGACACGTAACTTTCACTAGCGTACGAGACGGCCGATGACCCGGTTCCACTCATCATGGGTACGATGATGCTGATCAGAAAGTATTGACTCGGCTAAAAGAGTTAATATAGTCAAAGAGACTAAATATGAGACGTAACGAGCAAGTTATCATTTGTTAATCTCAATCAATGTATATGTCATGGCATTAAGCCTAAGATCTCCTTATGATCCGTGTTGTGGATTGGTCGACTTAGGGTCTATCAAACGTTGTCTGAAATTGGACAGTTACAAAGGTAGATTTCGGGTTGATTGTGAAGTCAGATGTCTGGCGTAATTTGACTGTAATTGACTAAGACGGAATTTGCACATCCAAATCAGATAGATATTCTCTAGACTCTCACGAGTGATTTGATTATGGAAGCATGGCCATGTGACTCGGCTAATACTTAACCGAGGAGTCGAACTAAGAGTTACCTCGGTGAATCTATATCATGAGATCGACAAGAGAGTCAACTATTAAAGGGATGGCAAACTCTCGCAATTGAGACATATAACAAAGGGCCACACACTTA
Organism: Puccinellia tenuiflora; assembly: GCA_012064385.1. Classification (NCBI taxonomy): domain Eukaryota; kingdom Viridiplantae; phylum Streptophyta; class Magnoliopsida; order Poales; family Poaceae; genus Puccinellia; species Puccinellia tenuiflora. Next base: position 320,366 of record QRDG01001694.1, on the reverse strand, counting down.
AGAGGGCGGAACAGTTGGACATGATCCTACTAAGACTAAGCTAAATGGGTTGGACCCGAGTCGGACCGGGACAAAGTCCGCCACACATTGGACTCGGATTAGGGTTCAATGCGACCGCAAGAGTTGTGGGACCATGTGAACGCCTATAAAAGGTGGAGCATGGGAAACCAAGGGTGACGCCTCACACAGTTCCATGTTTTGCAAACCCTAGCCTCCATAAGTTCTATGTTATGCGATTGGATCTAGCGATACACTACCCAAATTTCCTTGTCGTACATGTGGGCGGAGGCGTTGTATGTTCAACGTTCGAGGCGAATGATTTAGTGGGATGTGCAAGGATTTATTCGAGGGCCAGACTACACTGCCCCGACGCGTTTCGTCAACTTCCCCATGCGCTTCTAGTGGTAAAACCTCTGGTTTAAACCCTAAGCATGGATCTCTGTGTTGCGGGGTATAATTTTTTGTGTGCAATGGTTGCACCCAGCGTGACATGACACTAGTATCATAGCTTGTGTTGTTGTTTTTAGCTTCGATTTTGTGCAAATGTGATATGGGGAGGTGATAGATTGGATCTGTTACTGTTTTGGGGGTGGGGGTTGATACGTTCAAACCTATCTACTTTTCCAAACACTTTTGCTACTGTTTTTCCTCTAGTTTGCATGATTTGAATGAAACTAACGTGGACTAATGTTGTTTTCAGCAGAATTGCCTTGGTATTATTTTTGTGCAGAAATCAAAATTCTCGGAAAATTCTGGAAACATTCCAGAAATTCTTATTTGCAGAAGACCCACGGAGCCAGAAGGGGAGCTGCGGGAGGAGTCCACCACCCCCAGGTGCCACCTGGCCGCGGCCCAGGCTGGATTGCGCCTGGGGCCCACCTAGCCACCTGGTGGCTCGGTCGACGACGCCTCTTTCGCCTATTTACTACCCTCGACCTAAAAATGCCAGAACCCCCGATAGTTTTCTAGAAAAGTTCCAGAGCGCCACCGCCTCCTCGAAACCTAATTCGGGGAGCAGAAGTTCCTATTCCGGCACCCTGTCGGGACGGGGATTGAAGGGGAGATCGCCGCCATCGCCATCACCACCGCCTCTCCATCGACCATCCATGTGTGAGTAATTCACCGTTGTAGGCTGAGGGGATGTTAGGGATTGGATGAGATTGTTCATGTAATAAGATTCCAGATTGTTAGGGCATGATGCCTAGTATCTATGAGAGTGTTTTTTATCGTTGTTGCAACTTGGTGAGCTTAATGCTTGACACTTAGGGCCCGAGTGCCATGTTTTCAGATCTAAACATATTATGATAAGTATTGTTTTGGATCATATCTACAAGTTGTTTGCACTTGTTATTGTCCGGCACCCGAGGCCCCAAAGTGACAGCTTTTGGGACAACCGGAGGGGATGGTTTTGACTTGAGGGGTACATATATTCATTGAATGTTAATGCTTTGCTCCGGTACTTTGTAAAAAGAGTACCTTAATTACCTTTAGGATCCTCATAAAGGCCCCACTGACACGGGATGGTTGGACAAAAGATGCCGTGCAAATATCTTATTGGAAGCACGCGCGAGTACCTACGGAATGCATGCCTATGTTTATTAGCACCTCAATATTGTTTATTTGTTTATCTACATGTTGCCCTTCGCAATTATTTCATGAACTATCTCATCCATGCAGCGCCCGTATTTACATCCCTATGCTTACGGTGTTTTAATCCTGTTGTTACTAAGATTGCTACTATTGCTATTTTTACAATACTACTGCTGTTACTTTATTACTGCTGCTATTATATTACTGTTGCTACTGATAAATTGCGCCAAACAAGTTACTTTCCAGGTGTGGCTGATCTGACAAATTAGCTGCTAAGGCTTATAAATATTCTTTGGCTCCCTTTGTGTCGAATCAATAAATTTGGGTTTTACTTCCCTCGAAGACTGTTGCGATCCCCTATACTTGTGGGTCATCAAGACTATTTTCTGGCACCGTTCCCGGGGAGCATAGCTCTATTTATAGGTTCACTTGGGAGTTATTCTATATGCTGCAATTTATTCTTCATCGTGAAGGATAAGCGTGACGCCAAGGTTACTATACTACCTTCCACCACAAGGAAAGGTACTGCTCTCAACTCTAAAGTTGCTCTTGATTCACCTACTATTTTGAATAAGCTTGTTACACCACCACCACCACACACTTCACATGCTACTTCTACTGGGTCTGGTTCTATCTCTGGTAATTATGATGATGCTTCTGCTGTTCTTGATGAAGTGAGTTCGCTTAGTTCGTTTCTAGAAAGTCAAATTGCAAAAGTTAAAGAAATTGAAAATGCTGAAAATTCCGATGAACACATTGTTGCACCTGTTGACTCTCTTGAAGCAAGAAATTATGGTAGTAGTTATCCTGATGATGCTTATGTTGAAATTAATGATGAATTTCACTTCCGATCCTGAAATACGGAAGGAACTTCTTGAAAAATATGCTCTGAATTATAAAACGGCTCATGGTCATGAGTTTGCCACATCTCCTATTAGCATTAAAGAAGAGGATTATGATTTTTCTGTTGATCTGTAACTCATATCTATTGTTGAAAATGAACCTTTTTGTGGAAAAGAAAATGATAATGCTATAGAAGACATGAGCAAACTTACTACTTTGAGTAGGTTGTTTTCTGACGATAAGAAGAAACAAGGTTATTACATAACAAAGCTTTTTCCCTTTTCATTGAAGAACGAAGCTAAAAATTGGTTTAACAATTTAGCTAGTGGATCTATCAAAAGCTTTGATGAATTAGTTAATATCTTTTTTGAAAAATATTATCCTGTTCATGTGCAACACGCTACTTCGCAAAGAATTTTCAATTTTAAACAAATTGAGAAAGAGTGTCTACTCGAAGCTTGGGGGAGGTTTTGTGCCTTACTCAGGGCCCGGCCTGGACACATGATACCTAAAAATGAGCTCATGTATATCTTTTATAATGGACTATCAGACGAATCTAGAACATATCTGGATAGTTGTGCTAGTTGTGTTTTCAAGAAAAGGACTCCGAACGAAGCCGAAGAATTATTGGCTAAAATCAGCCAGAATCATGATGATTGGTCGACACCTGAGCCGCCACCAACACCCCCACCGACGCCGACTCAAACATCAAAGAAAAGGGGCATTCATGTGCTTAATTCTGAAACTATGCAGGAAGCGAAGAAATCTCTTAAGGAAAGAGGTATTAAAGCTACATAAGTAAAAAAATCTACCACCTATTGAAGCATTATGTGATCCTATCACCCATCCTCCAATGATAGAGGTACATTCTCTTCAGAATTTTGGTAAGGGAGACATTCCTTACCGAAAGCCTCCTGGTCAATGCTTAGATGAATTTGATAATTTTATTGTGAAGCAAAATCATTTCAATATAAAAGTTCAAAATCAACTGCACAAAAAATTTATATTATTAAAAATTTGCATGATGTTTTAGAAAGAACTGCTAATGATGTTAAAGGACTTACCAAGCATTTTGTCATGGTTCAAACTCAACTTGAACAAATTACTAAAGTACAAAAAGATTTGCTTGCTGAAACCTTTAAAAGGGATGATAAACCAACTTGTGGTGTAATAACTAGAGGTGGTACTGCTACTCAGGATCCTTTATATCATGAGGGACATCCTAAAAGAATTGAACAAGAGTCTCAATTAGCTGAAAATAACATTGCTAGTCCCCCTAAAAAGAAAAAAAAAGCATAAAGAAGTAGGAGAGACTAATGAGTTGGAAATTGATAAAGAACCCGTTTTAGAGAATCCTAATAATATTTCTATCTTTGATGCTTAAACCAAAAATGATAATGAACCTGTTACTGATATTGATAAAGGGAATGATCCTAATAAAGAAGAAAGTGATGAAGAACATGAAAAACCTCCTAAACATAGGAAGTATAATAAGGAAGAACTTGTTGCTAGGAAGCATGGTAGTGAAAGAGAATCTTGGGTGCAAAAACCTATGCCTTTCCCTAACCAAAAGTATAAATCAAAGGAAGAAGAGCATTATAATAAATTTTGTGAATGGATGAAACCTCTCTTTTTGCAAATTCCTTTGATTGATGCTATTAAATTGCCTCCTTATTCCAAGTACATGAAAGATATTGTTTCTAACAAAAGGAAAATTCCTAATGAGGAAATTTCCACTATGCTTGCTAATTATTCTTTTAATGGAAAAAACCCAAAGAAGCTTGGAGACCCAGGTATCCCAACTATTCCTTACTCAATTAAGAATAATTATGTTAGAACTGCTTTATGTGATCTTGGTGCAGGAGTAAGTGTTATGCCTTTTTCTCTTTATAAGAGGCTTTATTTGTAGAAACAAATACCCACTGACATTTCTTTACAAATGGCGGATAAATCAACTGTTGTCCCTATTGGTATTTGTGAGGATGTTCTTGTTCAAGTGACTAATAATTGTCTTATCTTAACTGATTTTGTGGTGCTTGATATGCCTAGAGATGACAATATGTCTATTATTCTTGGGAGACCTTTCTTAAATACTGCAAAGGCTGTTATTGACTGCAACAAAGGGAAGGTTACTTTCAATGTTAATGACAAAGAGCACACGGTTTATTTTCCAAAGAAGGTTGACAAGGTTTATGGTCTAAATTCCGTTGCAAATGTCAAAACCATCAAGATTGGAGATATTGATTGTCCCATATATGATCATCACAAGGAATATCAATTTTTTATGATTGGGACAATAGCCATCAAGTTTGAGGTAACATAATTGTTTGGTGGAATTCAAATTTCTTGTGTTATATAAAATAAGCTTGAAGCAAGACTTGATCAACCTTGCTCTCAAATTTATTTTATATACATGAAACTATGATTTCCATGTTACTTTTGTTTTGATGATTGTTTTTGCACTTCTGTGATCTTAGTATTTGGTTGGTTTTGCACCTTTTAAAAATTCATTTCTGAGATTTTGAGTCATTTTATAATCCTGAAAATGTCCAAAAATTAAAGTTGTAAAAAATTCCTGGAAAATTTCTGAATTTTTTATGCATAAAATGGGGCCCTGCAGCACCAGAGGCTGCCCAGGGGGACCCACCATGTGGGCAGACGACCACTGGGCACAGCCCAGCCTTGGCCCCGCCTGGGTGGCGCCTGGTGAGTCTCCTCCCCATCCTTTCTCTCTCCCGACATTTCACTCCACCATTGCCCAAAATCGTGTTCCTGCTGTTCTTGCTCGAGATTTTCGATCTACTTGCTCAGCCCATCATTTTTGGTGAGATTTGGATCATTTGCTCTCCGGTATGTGACTCCTCCGTTTATCCAATCAAAAATTTGAATGGTGTTGTATATCTTGAGTATTTTGCTGTTGTAGGTAACTTGTTTAGTAAGCTTGCATGCTTGTTTATGAACTTGTTCATTAGTTTTGATGCATGGTTTAGCTCTCTATTGGTTCCTATAGTATTATCCATGAATTTTATGCTCTAAGATCAAGTTTTATGAGGTTTGTTAAAATTTTCATAATAGGAAGATGGATTGGTATGACTATGGAAACCCTCCATTTGTACCAATAAACTTAGTGGAACCTGAGGTTATGGAGGTTGAACATGAAGAACCTGTGTATCCTTCAATTTTCCCTTGCAAAGATTTTCTAAGAGCTGCAGGTATTTTAGAAGATTTCAATGAGCTAATCTCTAATGCAGGTTTGAAATAATTTGTGACTAATGAGCTTCCACAATATGAAAAACTCACTATGTCATTTGTGCAGAGTTTTAAATTCCACAACTCAAAAGATACCCCCACTGTGTCATTTAACATTTACCACAAAGCTGTGGAAATGCGACTTTCTGAGTTTTGTAGGGAAATTAAGGTTTCAAGTTGGGGAACTTCGGTGAGGATTAAGGAGGATTCTAGGGAGTTCAAGTCCCTATTCCTTGGATTTTGCCAAGGAAATAACCGCATCACCGACAAGGGTAGAATTCGGAATATTCAATTTCCTGCCGTGAGGTATCTTGCTCACTATATTTCTAGAGGTATCTTACCAAGGGGCAATGCAAGCAAAAATTTCTACCCCTGACTTGGTCATTCTTGATGCTGCACTCACTGGTAGTAGAACCTATAATATTGGTGCTTTGATCGCTCGGCGACTTTCCACTAATAGTGTGAAAGGACCATTTTATGGAGGCATCATTACCTCCCGTCTGCTTCCTTACTCTGGTTTAAACCTTGATCCAACTGATTTTAAGTCACCAGATTATAGACTTGATTTCCATTCCATGAAATTTCATCATTTTGTTACCCGCTCTTCCACCATTGATAACATGTTTTATGAATTACTATTTGCCTCTAACTCTGAGCGACTAGTTCGTCTCCCAGCACCTCTTTTGTTTAATCGTGATGCCAGGGGAGGATGGGCATTTGTGGAAGAGGAGCTTGATGCCTATTTGGAGTCTTAGGGAGGCCCTGAGGAGCATACAACTGAACGAGAGCTTGCACCAGCTGGAGGGGAATACAACCCAAATTATTTTGGGGAAGGCTCCTCACACTACTACCAGGACGCAGGGACTTCCTCTTCATAGCCACAGGTGCCGACTTACCCCACCAATGATGCACCAGGGTGGAACCCATGGGGCGGCTACCACTGAGTCCCAACTTAGGCCAAAAGCCTAAGCTTGGGGGAGTACGTATTCTCACCGACACTTCACCCATTTCTATATTCTAGTCGGTTTATGCGTTCTTTCTTTGTATATCCATTTTTCATCTTCTTGATTTAGTTTCTTGCTGTAGTTTTTGTCTTTCAAAAATTCTAAAACCCAAAAATATTTTCCTTTATTTAGTTTTCGGTTTGTTTTTTATTTTCTCTTTTCTTCCTTTTTCGGTTTCTTCTTTTTGTTCTTTTCTTGCTAATTCAAAAATCCAAAAACATTTCCTTTGGTTATTTGTTTTCTTCTCTTTGTTCTTAAAATTCTAAAAGCCAAAAATATTTTCCCTTTTCTCTTTTATTAAGTATAGTTGGTGCCGGGTTTGACCAGTTCTCACAGCGCCGCTTGGGCTCGATCTTTATTTCCATATTATTCGGTCATGCAAGTGAAAGAGCAATGATGACGATATACGGTGACGTGGACATGGTAAATGGTCTGGTATGAATTCTATTTGTTTTCTCTTTTGTACATATACTTGTCTGGATGATCATGCTTTGGCTAGTCTTGATACATAGTTGTATTGGTAATGTACACTTGGGAGTTCATATTTTCTTATGATTAGTTTTAACCATCTAGCAGTGGATAATTTTGTTGGAAATATGCCCAAGAGGCAATAATAAACTTGTTTATTATCATATTTCATGTTTATGATAAATGTTTATTATCCGTGCTATAATTGTATTACCCGGAAACATAATACATAACTGGAATATAAACAACAAAGTGTCCCTAGTAAGCCTCTACTGGACTAGTTCGTTAGTCAAGAGTTGGTTAAGGTTTCCTAACCATGGACTGGTTATAGTCACTTGATAACGGAGTCACATCATTGGGAGAATGATGTGATGGACAGACCCATTTGTAAAGCATTGCAATTGATCGTGTCACAAAGTTTCATTGCAAACGCTTTTAATATATGCCAAGTATAGTTTCCTTAGACCATGAGATTATGTCACTCCCGTTTACTGGAGGAGTACTTTGGAGACATCGAACGTCGCTTCGTGACTGGGTGATTATAAAGATGGCTTTCAGGTATCTCCGATGGTAGGTTGTTGGGTGACATGAATCAAGAGTCGGATTTGTCCCTCCATGTGACGAAGAAGATATCTCTAGGCCCTCTCGGTAATATAGCATCAAGAAAGTTTGCAAACATGTGATTAAGTTGTAATCATGGTGATCCTATATTAACGGACGAGTAAAGAGAACTTGCCGGGTAACGAGATTAAACTAGATATGGTGATATCGACGATCTAATCTCGGGCAAGTTATATATCATGAGACAAAGGGAATCGTATACGAGATTAACTGAATCTCCGGCATCATGGTTCAATCGATAAAGAACTTCGTTGAATGTGTAGGAGTCAATATGGACATCCCGATCCCTCTATTGATTATTAATCGGATCATGTCTGCATGTTCTCGAACCCGTAGGGTCACACACTTAACGCTCCGATATAGTTAGGGTTTGCGATGAGATAATTTGATGGTATGTACGAATGGTGATTCGGAGTCCCGGATGAGATCCTAGACATCACGAGGAGTTCCAGAAGTGTCCGGAGAATAAGATTCATATATGGAAAGTAGTTTCCGGAGGTATCAGAAAAGTTTTGGAAATTTCCGGAAGGGTACCGGAAGTTTCTAGAAGGGTCTAGAAGTGGATCCCACCTGTGCGTGGGGCCAACATGGACTGAGGCTTGGTGCAGCAACCCACATGGGCTGGCTTCACCAAGCCCCAAGGGCCCATGCGGCTAGGGCAAGAGGGAGCCAAACCCTAACCCTAGGGGCCGGCTTGGGGACCAAGGAAACCCATTGCCGCCGGCCCTAAGGGGTGGGAGGCGCACCCCTTGGCCTCCTATATAAGGAGGGCCAAGGCGCAAGGGGCAGCCCCCTGGATGCATTACCCCAAGCCGCCGGCGGCTTGCTCCTCCTCACCCTCCTCCTCTCTCTCGCAGCCGCTTGGCGAAGCCCTGCTGGAATCTCCACCACCACACCGTCGTGCTGCTGGAATCTCTCAAGCCACTTCCTCCTCACTTGTGGGATAAAGGATAGGAAGTCTACTTTGAGCTGAACTTGTGGATCAAGTGGAGGTGTTGCTCGTGCGGCACTCCATCGGATTGGATCTCGCATCGGATAATACATCTCCTCGCGACTAGATGAGTCTAGTTACGGGGATCGACTAGCCAACCCCTGCACCGACAAAACGCATTTGATCGCTCTTCAAGGGTAAGAGATTGGATCTCATCTTCGCTACCTTCGTCTAATAGATCTAGATCCGTTGGGTTTCTTCTGCTTGTTTCGTAGGAATTTTTTTGTTTTCTATGCAACGAACCCTTCAGTGGTATCAGAGCCTAGATCTATTCGTAGATGTTGGTGCGATTAGAACACAAGGAGTTGTGGGCGTTGATTTTTTTGTTGCTACCTTCCCACGTGCATTTTGTATCTTTACGGTATGGTGGGATTGAAGCGGCCTGGACCAACTTTACTCGTCCGCGTACGAGGGACCGGTTCCACACTTGACGTGCAACTTGTATTGCACATGTGGCTGGCGGGTGTCTGTTTTTCTTGCCATAGTGATATGCGATCTTCAACGGAAGGCCTTTAAAAAGAATATAAAATAAACAACTTTTATATCACCGTTGTGGCTTTGCGTAGATTATAACGGTTCTATCTCATGACCCATAGAAGCCACGTAAAAATGCATAAACAAAGTAGAGGACGTATAACTTGTTTTTGCAGGGTCTTGTGATATGGTGTCGCCAAGACGTGATTTGTGATAATGTATGCAATGATCATGTTTTGTAATCTTTCACGACTTGCATGTCGATGAGTACGGCGACCGGTAGGAGCCATATAGTTGTCTTCTTATGACGTGATCACACGTTCGCTGGGGAACCCCAAGAGGAAGTTATGATGCAGTAGAGCAGCAGTTTTCCTTGATTTACAAAACCAAGGTTGTCAGATCCAGTAGGACTTGGAGAAAATTTTAGCAAGGTGTCAACGGCGCCGTTTACGATAATTGACGTGGAACTGCACACAATCACAAAAAACTACTTTGCCTAAACAAAACAGAGAGATTGTCAATCTCTCCGGCTTGCTGAACACAAAGAATTAAATGTGTGGATGTAAAATATGATAAGAGTGAAATATGACCAGTGAGCAAATGATGATGAAAAGCTATTAAAACGATTGTAAGCAATGTAGGAAAATAGGACCGGCGTCCACAGATCACTAGCGGTGTCTCTCCAAAAGATATACATGATGGGTAAACAAATTACAGCATGGCAATTGACAGAATTGTGGGCGCACAACAATGCTACATAAAACAATATAGTTCACTGTTTCATCTAATATGGGCATTACGTCAAAATACATAGACCATTATCGAACTGCATCTATGACTAATAATCCACTCCGGGATCGCTATCCAGCATGTCACCCAAAAGTATTAAGTTGCAAGCAACAGATCATTGCAATAAGCAAAGTGCATAATGTAAGCAATGTAAATAACACAAGGAAATCACACCGTTGTTTTCTCCCTAGTGGCAACAACACATCTCTAGTCTTAATCGTTTCTGTCACCCCCGAGCTCAGACAAAGAGAGGCATGAACTCTCTATCTAGCATAAATACTCCCTTATACAACACTAATAATTATTTGGCCAAAGAATCCGCTAGCATCGGAGAGCATGCAAGATCATAGGTAAACACAACACATAGATTAATAAAAGTAATGACTTACACAATTCATCAGATCCATGTAAACACAAACATGTAGCAGTTACAGATAATATGATCTTGATCATGATAGGCAGCTCACAAGATCTAAGCAATGGAGTACAAGGAGGAGAGACAACCATCTAGCTATTGCTATGGACCCGTAGTCCCGTGGTGGACTACTCACGCATCACTTTGGAGGCAGGCATGGTGGTGTAGATGCCTCCGGTGTCGATTACCCTCTCCGACAGGGTGCCAGGAAGAGCTGCAGAACCCTTTCGAACTAGGGTTGGCGATGGCGGCGGCCTCGGACGTCTTCTGGGAAATATGATCGGGTACTTAGGGTTTTCGGGTCGAAGACGATTTTATAGGCGAAGGGGCAACTCAAGACGATGTCGGAGGGCACCTGGTGGGACCCAGGCATGGCCTAGGGTGGGGTCGCGCTTGGGGGCGTCTGGAGGCTGGGTGCCTCCCCTTCGGGCGCCCTCCTGGCTTCGGACTTCTTTCTGCTTGGAAATAATTCCCGTAAATTTTCAGCGTATTCCGAGAAACTTCGCAGAACAACTTTTCTGAAATAAAAAGACAGCAGAAAATAGGAACTGGCACTAGGCATCTTGTTAATAGGTTAGTTTCATAAGTCATGCCAAAGTGATATAAAAACATTATAAAAACATGTGGCACTGATATATAATCAAGCATGGAACATAAAAAATTATAGATACGTCGGAGACGTATCATTGTCTCATTATTATTGTATGACCTGCATGTCATCTTTCAAACGCCATGTATTTACTTTTACTTTATCGCTAAGAGTAGCAATAGTTGTAGTAGCAATAGTTGGTGGAGGAAACTATGAGACGACAACGTCATGCTGGTGGTGCTTTGGAGATGGAGATCAAAGTCACAAGAAGAAAAGGCTATACCATGTCACAATGAAATTGTGTGTGATGTTATGCACCTTATTGCTTGCTTAGATTTGATCTCGATGGTAGCATGATAAGGTGATCTCTCTCGTTAATATCAAGAAGTGTTCTCCCCTAGTATGCACCGTTGGAAAAGCTCGTCGTTTTGAAGAACCACATGATTATCGAGTGTGATAGACTCTACGTTCGCATACAACGGGTGTAAGCCAGACTTACACACGTGAAAATACTACGGTTTTCTTGACGAACCTAGCATGTACAGACATGGCCTCGGAACACAAGAAACGAAAGGTTGAACATTAGTCATATGGATGAAATGATCAACATGGTGATGTTCACCATTGAAGCTCGATCATCTCACGTGATGATCGGTTTTGCTGTAGTGGATTTGGATCGTGTATCACTAAACAACCAGAGAGATGTTGAGTTTAGTGGGAGTACATTAGTAATTTGATTAATTTGAACCAATTATCATGAACAATCAATCAAAGTGAATTTTCATAATTTGTAGTAGTAAATGGCATCCACGAACTACCTCACACTTAGATTGTTAAATTGAGATAAAACTGCTATGATCTGGCAAATAAATTATGATTGGTATCATGTTAGTGAAATTTAAATTTGAGTCCTATCGCAAGTTTTTCAATAAAACCGACCTAGCTCCTTATGTTTAATAGTTGATTGATCTAAAGAGCAATAATACCAACTTAGTATCTGGTGTCATGCTTGTTTCCATTATACCGGATCTTAAAAGAATGTTTTGAGAATCAAGGTAATCTGGGAGCTGAAAAGGATTGTTTTCAGATACTGAAAGTGCATGGTTGCCCCCATGTGTGTTGTTGGTAATTAATGACAATCTCTATGGACTAATGTTTGTATTGAGCTACTTGTAGGTGTGTCCATTTGATTTTCTTGATCTCCATTTGTTGGAGGCTAAGGGAAGAAGAGTATTTGTTGATCAAGGCTAAGTGTGAGTTGATCAACACTCAAGTCCAAGTGAAGATATGCCGAAGAGGTGCTTCTCCCATATTGGAGTATGGGGGAGCAACATGTGAGTCTTTACCAAGCGAAGCGCACTCAAGAAAGCTGGTTCATCTTGAGGAGATGAAGATCATCATCATCAACCTCAAGTGGATTAAGCGCAAGGCAAAGGTATGATCTTGATAGGCTTTCTATTTTACCGGTCTCATGATGTTAGTTGAGAGACCGGGTTATAGGATAGATAGCCGTACTATCAAGAGGGGCTCTCGACCGAGTATCTTGATCGTATCGTTCGTGGAGAGCTCAAACCTTTACATCCTTGCAATCATCTTTCTTGGTTCTTATTTGGCTCTTATCATGGTGTGGTATTGGTGCTTGTCATTCTTGTCATGACAAGGCTAAGTTCACCGAAAACGGTTTTCATATGCGTCTTCTATTGCGTTTTCGGTATTGGAGAATTTGTCGGTTCAACCATGCGGAAGGTTTACCTCTTCCATATATTTGCAAAATCTTCATTGCTTGCTTGCTACATTCCCAAGGGTAGAATTTGTCGTCCTCTTTCCAACAAAACTGGTTTTACTTCTTTCGGACTTCATTTGCAAAAGATTTTGCATTTCTGATTTGCAAATGAGAGGTTTTACCTTTCCCCATTTGTTTTTATAATATTTTTTTGGACTATGATGTTTCTATGCACATTCTTGTAGTGCTCGTTGTGACGATTCCAACGAGCCCAAGATTATCGAAAACGGAGTTCGTGGGCAAAAGTTATTGTGTTTATTCCTCGGAACATTTTTTTAGACAGAAAATTTAAAAGAGAAAAAGAGAAAAAAAAACAGACCGGCCGGCCTGGCCGGGCCCGAGGCCGGCCCCTGGCCGGGGGCTTCGGGTGGCCTCCCGGCCCATATGCTTGCTGGCCGACCGGCCCAGGTCGGGATGAGGCCGGCCGGCTCGGGAGGCTGCCCGGCCCACCTCGCACGCCAAGCCGGCCCAGGCCGGTGCGTGGCCGGGTCCCCTGCTGGGCTGCGCCCTGTTGGTCCGCTGCGGAAGATGCTTGCCCGGCCTGGCCGGGGTGCAGGCCGGCCCCAGGCCGGGGTCTCGGGCTGCTGCTTTTTCCCCCAACGGCTCCATTTTGGAGCCCCTTATAAAAGGGGCTTCTTCCCCAATTTTTTCAGGACATCCATTTTTCCTCTCTCTCCTCCATTGTTGCACATTTTGAGAGCTCGATTCCTCCACTTCCCTCCGATGATTCTTGCCCATTTTTAGGTAAACAAGAGAGGAGATCTAGATCTACCATTCCACCAATCCATTCCTCCTCTAAGTGAGGGGAACCTAGTAGATCTTGATTTTGGAGTTCTTGGTGATTCTCCTCTTTCTTCCTCTTAAATCCCTCTATAGCATTAGTTGCTTTGGTTGGATTTTGGAGAGAAGAATTTGACCACTTAGTGTGTTCTTGCCTTTTGCATAGTTGCATCGGGTTGTGCTCTCCACGAAGATTCATGGGATTGAAGTTCGAAAAGCTTGTTACTCTTGGGTGCATTGTGTTCCCAAGAGCTTGTGGTGCCGCGAAGACTTCGAGTTGTGAAGCTTCGTGCAAGATTTGGGAGCCCCCGATTGAGTTGTGGTTGTGTGCCCCAAGATCGTTGTAAAGGCTCCGGATTCCGCCTTGAAGGATTCCGATAGTGGAAGGTGAACCTAACCCTTGGTGTGAGGTTCATCGGAGAATAGGGTGAGGCCTTTGTGGCGTCTTGAGTAGGCCTTTTGTGGCGAGCTCACACCCCTCCAACGAGATGTACTCCCTTAACAAGGAGGAACTCGGGAATACATCCTCGTCTCCGCGTGCCTTGGTTATTTCTATACCCGAGCTCTTTACTTATGCAATTTCCATTGTGATAGCCTTTGTGCTTGATGTCATATATATTGCTATCACCTTGTTGTTATATTGCTTAGCATAAGTTGTTGGTGCACACAGGTGAACCTAGTATATTAGGTTGTTGGCTTGTTAATTTAAACAACTAGTTTTATTCTGCATTTAGCAAGCCTTAAACCGGAAAAGTTTTAATCGCCTATTCACCCCCCCCCCCCCTCTAGGCGACATCGTTCGTTCTTTCAGATACAAGCATGGAGTGAAAGATATATTGATATCCGAAACCCTATTTGTGGCAACATGACAAAGTATAATTTTAGTGTGGCAATGTGTACTTATATTGTTTGAATATATGCAAGGTTTGCAGACACTAATATTATTCTCTAAATTCCTTCCTTCGAGCTAAAGTAGCTTCATCACAAAGTTGTTATGATGGGATGGATTAAAAGTATGTGGTAAAGATTGTTTACTATACTTGGAGATAGCTAAGAGTGGAATTGGGAAGAATGCTAAAAATATGGTGATATTGAATAAAGCAATCAACTTCAAAGTGTGACTCCAAAGGTGATAGTAAATGACTAACACGCCAAGGATCATGTGCTAGTTTGACTGGCATTGTTTGATGTTGAATGATTCTTCTATAGGAAATACTGAAAATAAGAATTACAAAAGTATATGGCAGAAAATAAAAGACTGAAAAGTCCAGCTCAGATGTATATAAATGATATACAAGTTATAGATGTGGTTTACTAGTTAACTATGTATTCCTTGGGTATTTTGGATACCGGGTTGGTTGTATGAATTGTCATACAAATACAATGCAAGAAATACTATGGCCTAAAAGAACTAGTTGTGGCGATGCATGACAAGAATAAAAATAAAGTGTTATTTTGTTCATCGTTGCATCCAACCAAAGCTTCGAGATTTATTTTAAGAACTTAATAAATTGTTATTTTGTTCCGGTTGTTTGTGAGAATAAATAGTTGTTCAAACTATGACCATGTTCCATAATTGATGGATGAGTTAATATAAATCGCGTTGGAAAAATAAAAAATCTATAAATGCTAAACGTCGCAAGACGAAAAATAAAAGATTTTCACTTAAATTGTGACACCACCTTTTTAATTCATATTGGAAAGGAAAACATGAAGGACCTCCATGTTGATGGATTTTTCGAGTTAATTTTATTTTCGAATAAATTGACGCTTGTGAGACCTTTTTCCAAAAGATGACTAAAATACCGTTCATAGCCCAATGGATGGCTAATTTAGTGGAGATTATACATATTGATGTATATGGTCCATTATGTGTAGCCGTGTGTGGTGGATTAATTTTCCTTCATAAAAATGCCACGGATGTTTAAGTGGACATATGAGCATGTCTATTTAAAAGAGAAAGGAGTTTGATATTTTGAATTAGTTCAAAGTATTGTTGGTATGAAGGGAAAACGTCGTTACAAGAAGATCGTGTATTTATGATTGGATCATAAAGTATTGAAAGTTTGAGTTACGAGTTTAGCAAAAACATCTGAGGAGTTGCAGAATTGTTCCACAACATATGCTTCCCAAAAACCCCACAGGAGTGTGGAATGTTCAGGAAACATGATCAAACCTTGTTGGACATGGTAAGATAAATAAAATGCCATTATATTTTGTAGTTTGTGCATTAGAGACTACCGCTTACACTTAAAAGAGTGCCATCATGATCCATTGTAATTGACACCATGGTTTGGGTAGTGACCCGAAATTGTGTTTTCTCAAAATTTTGGTATGCATAGCATGTGTAAAGTGTTTAAAACCAAATCGCATAAAAACACGTTTATAAGGTTATCCCAAGACTTTTGGGTATTTCTCCTGTCACCAAACCTTGGACAAAAGTGTTTGTCGAGAAGGTGGATTTCTCGAGAAAGTGATTCTTGTGAAATAAGTGAGTGGGAGGACAGTGCAACTCGACGAGATTAGAGAATTATCATCATTATGTCAAGAGTAGCGCACATCACTTGAAGTTGTTCTGGAGTTTCCTAGTTTGACTAAATGGAAGAGGCTACATGTGATGTAGAAACGTCCAAAAGAGTTTGCAAGCTGAACCACGTAGGTCGTTAAAAACTTTGTACCCAGACCAACTTGTGGTTTGAGAATGAAGTGTTGTGTTGACAACAAAGGACTTACAAATTATAAAGGAAGCAGATGATGGGCCCTTACTTCGTAAATTGGCTATAAGCTGTTATATCCACACAAGACATAGATGTTCATATCCATTGAAAGTTTGATTTGTCGAAAAGATGTTTGCGACAAAGTTCAAAAGAGTTGACTATGAAAGATTTTGATCCTTTTTAGTGGTGCTTTAGTCTTTACGGATAATTCTAGCAAAAGTTACATATTTTGATATGCAGTTGAATAACAAAACAAAATTCCTCTCAAGGAACTTTGATCAAGGACGTGCATCCGACACGGTTCAGAAGTTTTGTAAAAATTCAAAAGTTGCTCGAAAGGTATGCGAATTTCAATGGTTGAAATAAGCATAACGAAGTTGGAATCTTTACATTAATGAAGTTATCAAAAGAACTTGATTCCATCATGGACGGTGAAGATGCTTGTGGAGTTACAAGAAATTAAGTGGGAGCGCTGAGACATATTTCTAATACTTTATGTAGTTGACATATAGTTGATTGAAAAGTATGTAATTTAAATTAACATGGATAAGTTTTTATATTGATAAATGACTTAGGTTGAATAACATATTTGGGATCAATATCTATAGAGATAGATTGAGGCACGTGATTTAGTTGAGCCAGAGTACATAGATGAAGTATTGAAGTAAGTCAATACAGAAACGACAAGAAGGGGTTCGTGATGCATGGAAGATGATTGAGCAAGACTCAAGTGTTTTGACACAAGATGAGAAAAATTGAAATTATGATTTCTAAATCATATGTTCCATGATGTGTACACAACCAGATGTGTCCTAAGTTATAAAGTGTAATACCAGGATAATTCATATGATGATTAGACAACCGTGGGAAAGATCCTTAAGTATTTTAGAAAAACTAAGGATGAGTCTTCCTGTATAGTAATGACAAACTACTGTAAAGTGTTACACTAAGGGTCTTGTCATATATACAAATAATTCTATCACAAATTAAGATATGTGTTGAGTAGAAGGTGGTACGATAGGCTAGAAGGAAGTTCCATGCTAATTTTGAATGAGTTTCAAAAGGTATTGTGATGGATACTAAAACAAAGGCTACATATATTGTTGTGTTGAGAACAAATAAGAATGCGAGCTGAGGAATTAAGGTGAATTTCCAGGAATGTGAGTACTATGAAGCTCCATTTTCATAATGGTGGTGACATTTATTCGAGCTGAGGAATTAAGGTCTCACCAACTTACCACAATACAAAGCCATCTCATTGGAGAATGAGTGATGCCTACTCATTGGAGAATGAGTGATGCGTATAGATGCAGATACAAATAGACCTGAAGCATCAGATCTTTTTGATAAACCTCTTCCACGAGCAAAACATGATCAGCACCAAAAAGGCCATGGGTGTTAGATTGCTGCAAATGTTAACTAGATTATTGACTCTAGTGCAAGTGGGAGACTGTTGGAAATATGCCCAAGAGGCAATAATAAAGTTGTTTATTATCATATTTCATGTTTATGATAAATGTTTATTATCCATGCTATAATTGTATTACCCGGAAACATAATACATGTGTGGAATATAAACAACAAAGTGTCCCTAGTAAGCCTCTACTGGACTAGTTCGTTAGTCAAGAGTTGGTTAAGGTTTCCTAACCATGAACTGGTTATAGTCACTTGATAACGGAGTCACATCATTGGGAGAATGATGTGATGGACAGACCCAATAGTAAAGCATTGCAATTGATCGTGTCACAAAGTTTCATTGCAAACGCTTTTAATATATGCCAAGTATAGTTTCCTTAG
The DNA here is from genome assembly GCA_012064385.1 of Puccinellia tenuiflora. Taxonomy (NCBI): domain Eukaryota; kingdom Viridiplantae; phylum Streptophyta; class Magnoliopsida; order Poales; family Poaceae; genus Puccinellia; species Puccinellia tenuiflora. Next base: position 302,256 of record QRDG01001694.1, on the reverse strand, counting down.
ACCATGAGATTATGTCACTCCAGTTTACCGGAGGAGTACTTTGGGGACATCAAACGTCGCTTCGTGATTGGGTGATTATAAAGATGGCTTTCAGGTATCTCCGATGGTAGGTTGTTGGGTGACATGAATCAAGAGTGGGATTTGTCCCTCCATGTGATGGAGAAGATATCTCTGGGCCCTCTCGGTAATATAGCATCAAGAAAGTTTGCAAACATGTGATGAAGTTATAATCACGGTGATCCTATATTAATGGACGAGTAAAGAGAACTTGCAGGGTAACGAGATTAAACTAGATATGGTGATATCGACGATATAATCTCGGGCAAGTTATATATCATGAGACAAAGGGAATCGTATACGAGATTCATTGAATCTCCGGCATCGTGTTTCAATCGATAAAGAACTTTTTTGAATGTGTAGGAGTCAATATGGAAATCCCGGTCCCGCTATTGATTATTGATTGGATCATGTCTACACATTCTCGAACCCGTAGGGTCACACACTCAATGCTCCGATGTAGCTAGGGTTCGCGATGAGATAATTTGATGGTATGTACGAATGGTTATTTGGAGCCCCGGATGAGATCCTAGACATAACGAGGAGTTCCGGAAGTGTCCGGAGAATAAGATTCATATATGAAAAGTTGTTTCCGGAGGTATCGGAAAAGTTCCAGAAATTTCCGACAGGGTACCAGAAGTTTCTAGAAGGGTCTAGAAGTGGGGCCCACCTGCATGTGGGGCCAACATGGACCGAGGCTTGGTGCAGCAGCCCACATGGGCTGGCCGCACCAAGCCCCAAGGGCCCATGCGGCTAGGGCATGAGGGAGCCAAACCCTAACCCTAGGGGCCAGCTTTGGGACCAAGGAAACCCTTGGCCGCCGGCCCTAAGGGTGTGGGAGGCGCACCCCTTGGCCTCCTATATAAGGAGGGCCAAGGCGCAAGGGGCAGCCCCCTGGACGCACCTCCCCAAGCCGTCGGCGCCTTGCTCCTCCTCTCCCTCCTCCTCTCTCCCGTAGCCGCTTGGCGAAGCCCTGCTGGAATCTCCGCCATCTCTACCACCACACCGTCATGCCACTTCCTCCTTGCTTGTGGGATCAAGTAGAGGAAGTCTACTTCGAGTTGAATGTGTGGATCAAGTGGAGGTGCTGCTTGTGCGGCACTCCATGGGATTGGATCTCGCATCGGATAATACATCTCCTCGCGACTAGATGAGTCTAGTTGCGGGGATCGACTAGCCAACCCCTGCACCGACAAAATGCATTTGATCGTTCTTCAAGGGTAAGAGATTGGATCTCATATTCGCTACCTTCGTCTAATAGATCTAGATCCGTTGGGTTTCTTCCGCTTGTTTCGTAGAATTTTTTTAGTTTTCTATGCAACGAACCACATGTATTGCTTCATTCATAATTTAGTATGGTATTGTGGTATCCTGCTCCGAATAATTCATGTTGGATTGACTTGGCACATGCATACACATGATTGACTAAAAGAAAGTCTCATGCCTCGTTGAACTTTTTGCCTCGGAGTATTGATATCACTTTTATGCCTTGATTAATAGTGTTTTGTCGCAAAGCATGATTATGACAAGTATTGTTCTCCTAGTTGTCGCTTCCCAGTCTATTGCTAAAAGAAAGTCTCATGCCTCGTTGAACTTTTTTCCTGAGGGTATTGATATCACTTTTATGCGTTGATTAATATTGTTTTGTCGCAAAGCATGATTATGCCAAGTATTGCTCTCCTAGTTGTCGCTTCCCAGTCTATTGCTAGTCTTCATTTGTACTGAGCGGGAATGCTGCTCGTGCATCCAAAATCCTTGAAACTAGTCTTTCCAAAGCGTCCACCATAAATTCCTACACATGGTTTTTTTTAAACCATTCCAAGTAAATTTGTCATGTGCTAACTTTAAAAATTCTCAAAATACTTCTCATTTGTGCCTCTGTTTTTATGCTCGTGAGGAAGTAGTGAAGAAGTTTGTCATATCCTGTGTCAAGCAAGGTCATTTCCCCCCTTTCACCCGATGAGCATGGATTAAGTGCTCACTTGAATTTGCCGAGAGCTGGCAAGAGACCCCGTGTCTCAATCAAAATATAAATATAACCCACCATTCTCCTCCGCACAGTGCAAACCTGAGAAATCAGTCAAACATTGGTTAGTGGTGAAACAAAGGAGAACGAGGAGTGACCTCATTCCTCTAATTACCAGCCGCTTTATGATCGGTGATGGTAGCGTTGAGTTGTGCCCCAAGCGAAGGTGATGTAGTAAGTAGCAGTTTTCCCTCGTTAATGAACCGAGGTTTATCGAACCAGTAGGACTTTGAAATCAACAACAAAGTGAATGTTGAAGATATCTGGCGCTTAATCGTCAACAGACGTGGACCTGCACACACTCAACCAATTACTTTGCCCCCAACGGCGGAAAGGTTGTCAATCTTTCCGGTCACGCAGAAAACAAAGCGGTTAATTGTATAGTGAAATAGATGAAAATATGAAAGTGGACCAGAGGAGTAATGATGATGAAAAGTGATGAATAAAGGTTGCAATCAATGTAAAAAGATGGACCGGGGGCCATGGGTTCACTAGTGGAGTCTCTCAAGTAAATAAAACACTCATATGATGGGCAAACAAATTACAACTAGGCAATTGACAAGATTATAACACAAACTTAATCTAGCTATGACATAGAGAACATGATAATATTTCTGTAGGCATCACGACAATGAACAAAGACCGTTGAGTCCAACTGCATCTTTGTCTAAAAAGTCCACCGTGGGATCGCTATCCAGCCTGTCACCCAATGGTACTAAGTTGCAAGCAACAGACATTTGCATTAAGTAAAGCGCATGAAGTAAGCAATACTAATATCAAAAGAGACATTAACACCACTGTTTTACCCTTAGTAGCAATAGCACACCCTTGCCCTTAGACGTTTCTGTCACTCGTGCCCAGGAACAAAAGGGGGCATGAACCCACTATCTAGCATAAATACTCCCTCTTGGAGATACACACAATCACTTGGCCAAAGTAACTACGCACATCGGAGAGCATGCAAGAACATAAATCAACATATAAGAATCATGCACAATCTGATCATAACTTCATAATCCATCAGATCCCAGCAAACACATCACATAGCATTACAATAATCGATCTTGATCATGTTAGGCAGCTCACAAGATCATAATACATGAAGCACAAGGGAGAGAGACTACCATCTAGCTACTGCCATGGACCCGTAGTCCAAGGTGGGACTACTCACAAATCATCCCGGAGGAAGGCATGGCGATGAAGAGCCCTCCGGTATCGATCTCCCCCCCGGCAGGGTGTCGGGATCAGCTTCAGAATCACCCCCGAACTAGGGTTTATGGTGGCGGCGCCTCGGGGTGATTCTCCGGAACATAATGGCCGCCTCGGCGTTTTTGGGATTAATCTGATTTTATAGGCGTCAGAGGGGGCCGAGGGGACCCACCAGGAGCAGGGGCGGGTCCCACCCGCCGCCCTAGGGCAGGCCGCGGCTGGGGGTCGTCCCTGCCCTGTGGGTGGCCCCCAGGGCTTCCCTCTGGACTGAAACTCCGTCTTGGCGAATAAAAAATCCTCGTAAATTTTCAGCGCATTCCGAGAATATTTCCTGTGGTAAGTTTCTGAAACAAAAAGACAACAAAAACAGTAAATTGGCACTAGGCATCTTGTCAATAGGTTAGTCTGACAAAATACATAAAAATGATATAATAAGATAGTAGAAACATGTGACAACATCACAAAACTAGCATGTATCAATCAAAAATTATAGATACGTTTGACACGTATCAGCATCCACAAGCTTAACTCCTACTCGTCCTCGAGTAGGTAAGTGATAACAAAATAATTTTTGATTAGACATGCAACCAACACAATCTTGATCAAGATGGTAATGTAAAGCATAGGACGTGAATGAAGTGATACAAAACAATTGTCTATAGTTGATAGCAAGAAAGCAATGAATAACCAAGTTGAATCATTCAAGCAAAACCTTTCATAAATAGTACGTTAAAGACATGAAAACAATGTGACCCACATATTTGAATAATTCTCAAAGGTAATGGTTCCACGACAAAAGTGTTTGAGAATCAACACAAAGGAAGATGTAAGTATTAGCAAAAAGCTTCAACTTCCAATGGCTTATCTTATAGATAAAGTCAATATAAAGATTCATGTTTAATCTGATGATGCAATATGATCAATGATACCCAGGGTCAATGTTGTATGTTTACTTTGGTGGAGATAGAAGGAAAAGGAAAACTGACTCAACATTTAAAAGTTAAAGAAAGGCCCTTCGTAGAGGGAAGAATGGATTAGTCATGTGCTAGAGCTTTTTGAATTTGAAAAACAGAGATAAAAACAATTTTGAGAGAAGCATAATTCTGTCAACGATTCCATAGCTTAGAAGCTCATTAGTCCCCTATGTCAAGCAAGGTCTTTAGAGTTGTGAGAGTGGCTGGTTTTAGAGGAACGAGTACATTCCTCTTTCTCCTTTGTTTCACCACTAACCAATGTTTGAGCTGATTTCTCAGATTTTCATCGTGCAGAGGAGAATGGTGAGTTATATTTATATTTTGCTTAAGCCGCTCTCGGGTTGATTCAAGTGAGGACGTAAACCATCAACACCGGGTGAAATAGAGGGGGAAAAAGAAAAATAAAAGAAAAACCTTGCTCGACATAAGCTATAACGAACCCCCTCCTTACTTCCTCATGAGCTTGAAAACAAAGGCACCAAAACGAGAATATTTTGAAGGTTTTAAAGGTAGCACATGAAAAATTTACTTGGAATGGCATGAAATACCATGCCTAGGTAGATATGGTGGACTCAGCTGGCAAGATAGTTTGGCTTTGGGATTTGGATGCACGAGTGGACATCACACTCAGTACAGAGTTTTTTTGGCTTAGCAAAAATGTTATTTGAAGCAAACATCCAACATTAACTAGTAATAGAGTAACATAAGACATCAGTCAATCATAACCATAAACACTCCACACTGTCTCACTTGTTGACCAAATAGTTCTTTTGATGGAAAGATTAGCTTTATGAATTAACAACTACGAAACACCACACAGTTTCAAGCTTTTAACTGTATTTCTTTACTAATCAATTTCCACTCAAATAACCAGCAAGTTTAAGCATTCATCTTAATATCTCAAAACAATTGAGAAGCATCAAGTATCCACACAATGATCTACAAGACTATGCAGGCTTTCATTTCATTACAATATCACATGGATAGCATTTTGTCACTTTGAAAATTCAAGCAATTTATCAATAACAACTCTCCAACAAGTATAAGTGAAGAACAATAGAATTTAACATCAACAACTAGCAGCTCTAAACAAGATAAAAGCTAAAAGCGAGAGCTTACTAGCAAACAAACAGTAGCTAAGAATACTCAACAAGATATAAGCGAAGCAAAGGAGTATTCAAATGAAAAAGTGGAGCGTGCCTCTCTCCCACACAAATAAAGCTAGGATCCAACAAGGATATGACCAGCAAACAAACAAAACAAAACTGAAAGCAAAAATACGCTCCAAGCATAGCACATAATATGTAAAGTGATAAAAATGTAGTTCGACGAAGACGACCCTATGATAGTCGATGAAGAGGAGGGGATATCCCCAAGCTTAGACGCTTGATGGTTCTTGATATTCAGAGGGGGTGCCATGGGGGCATCCCCAAGCTTGAGCTCTGATCCATCTTCAATTTCTTCATTATCCTCTCCTTTGGAACTTAAAAACTCTCTTCACACAAAACTTCTCATAAACTGATTAGAGGGTTAGTGCTCATAAATTAAAATGCACATGTGTTCAACTCAAGACAAATTGCAAACAACTTTATTGTGTACTAGCTACTGTTTACTAAGCCTAAATATGACACTCCACCTCTAGAGTATCACATTTGACGATAGTAAAAGAGACGAATACAAAATAAAAGTAGAATCTGTAAAAAACTGAACAGCTTGTAAAGATCGAATTTTTCAAGGCTCCTCTGTAGCTCAAATCAGAAAACTCAAAACTAACTAAAGATATATAAAATTATAAGTCTTGCTGTCTAAAAATATCAGAAAAAGATAAAATTTAGGGATTGTTTGAGATTTTCTGCAACAGGCGCATAGAATCTATTTCTGGATAGCAAAACAATACTTCGCACTTTCAATGCATTAGAGGTTAAACTTGGCACAAAAAACCAAAACAAAAAGATACAATGAAGTTGCTACAGAGGCAACAACTCCATGACTCAAGAAAAGCAAAAACAAACTGAAAGTAAAAGATGGGTTGTCTCCCAACAAGCGCTTTTCTTTAACGCCTTTTAGCTAGGCGCAATGCCAAATATCAAGTTTTTTCGGAGGCCTTTGCAACATCAAGAGCATAGCTTGACCTTATGCTTGATTCAAAAGGAAGCTTCTTTCTCTTTTCTAGGGAAGTGTTCCATCCCTCTTTTAAGGGGGAACTGAAATCTTATATTTCCCTCTTTCATATCAATAATAGCACCAACGGTTCTCAAAAATGGTCTTAACAAAATAATAGGACAAGAAGCATTACACTCAATGTCCATAACAATAAAATCAACGGGAATATAGTTATAATTAACAACAATAAGAACATCATCAACTGTACCAAAAGGTTTCTTTTTAGAAGAATCAGCAAGATGAATATTTAAATAGCATTCTTCCAAAGGATTTAAATTAAGCATTTCATAGAAACTTTTAGGCATAACAGAAATACTAGCACCAAGATCACACAAAGCATTACAATCAAAGTCATTTATTCTCATCTTAATAGTGGGTTCCCATACATCTTGTAATTTTCTAGGAATAGAAGTTTCTAGCTTAAGCTTTTCTTCCCTAGCCTTGATAAGAGCATCGGAAATATGTTTAGTGAAGGCAATATTTAATTTACTAGCATCCGGTGACTTAGCAAGTTTTTGTAGGAACTTTATGACTTCAGTAAGATTGCAATTATCAAAATCAATTTCATCATCTTTAAATAGGCTAGGAGGATCCTCATTAGTAGTTTGGATAGTATAAACTTTAACAGTTTTCCTATTCATTTCAGCAATTCTAGCTTCTTCTTCTTCTCTAGCCCACTGATGCATGTAAAATGCATACATGAACTTTGCATTATAATACTCATATTTCAATCATATTTGCATCATATAAGGGTTATATCATTGTTTTATAATGATTTTGGGAAGATTTCACAGTTTTCCTATTTTTCTGGAATCAACCCTGCACTGGCAGAAAACCCTATTTTCTATATTTTGATGTTTGAGGGACCCAAACGACAACCAATTGACCTGAAAAGAGGTGGGCCAACGAGACCCGAGGGCCAAAAGAGGTGGGCCTGCGCGGCCAGATTCCTTGGCCGCGTGGGACCCCCCATCTTGGGCCTCGTGGCTCCGATGCCGTCCGTTTTCATCTCCGTGGCTTCGTCTTGACCTAAAACCGACTATAAAAATAGTCCCCCGAGGAGTTTCGCGAGGGGGCGGCGGAGAAACACAAAACCACGAAACAGAGAGTCAGAAGGCTGCCGTCGGAGAAGATCGGAGGGGGGAAATGCTGCCGGAATCACCTCTGGAGGGCTCCACCCCCCTCCGGCGTGTTCATCATCAACATCTACAGCAAGATCATCTCCATCTCTCCACTTTAAACTCTTGGCAAACATGATGTATGATGCAATATACTATTCCATTGATCTATTGTGTCTCCCCATCTATGTTTGAGAAGTGATTAGTTCATGGCAATAGTGAAATAGTTCGTTGTTTGGTTGCATACAAGTTTTGTTATCTTTTATGATTGTCTTTATGTACAATATATGAGTGCACGCATATGTTGGGGAATGCATGTAAGGTGATCATCGGTAATGTAATGGAGTGAGGGAGACTTGGAGGACATGTAAACCTGAGACCGAGTCATGAAGTTACTTTATTGGGGGATATACATAGGGGACCTTAGAACTTAAGGCTATGGTGGGACTTTTATGTCTTAATAAATCTTGTGCAGTCATTTACTTGGCCATAAGAGCCATCATAAGGGGTTTTAGTTCATTCACTTGGCTACACCTATTTATGGCTCCTTCCTAGAAGAAACAATTAAGACTGAAACATGTGCTTCACTAATTGTGACAACCACACGAATGAAATAACAATTGCTAGAACATTTGCTCCCTTGAGATATTTGCTACTTGAGATATTTGCTACTCGCTACTTTGAGAAACTTGCTTGAGAAAACTGCTGAGAGAAACTTGCTCTAAGAAACTTGCGTTCGAAGCTTGATTGAGAAACTTGTTACTAGATAAACCCATTCCACATCACTTGCTTTCATTAGTTAGTTTCTTTCATATTTCAACTTATTGCCTTACACAAACGGCCATATAAGAGGGTTATAGGGCTTTAGAGAATAGATAGTTTACCTTCAGCTCCTTGTGGGTTCGACACTCAAATACTTATCGAATTGTGCTACAGTGATTCCTTGCTCTTGGGGATTATCACCCACCTAGCATGCAAGCAACCTAACATCCTCTCATTATTATTAATTAGGATAGAAAGAGCATTCAAAGATTCAGTAGGCTTGTCTTGAAGAGGAGTCGTTCTAATTTTTAAAATTTCAACATCATGAGCAAGATTTTCCACTTTAGAGACAAGACTATCAAGTTTTTCTTCAACGGTTTTGTTGAAAGCTCTTTGTGAAGTGATAAATTCCTTTAAAACATTTTCAAGATCAGAGGACACATTCTTATTAGAATTATAAGAATTTCCATAGGAATTACCATATGAGTTGCCATTATTGGGAGGATAAGGCTTATAGTTGTTACTACCAAAATTATTTTGATAAGCATTATTGTTGAAGTTATTTCTATTGAGAAAATTAACATCAACTTGATCCTTTTCTTGGGAAATTAATGAAGCAAGTGGGACATTATTAGGATCAATAGAGGACTGATTGGTAGCAAGCATAGACATAATCATATCAACCTTCTCACTCAAAGAGGAAATTTCCTTGACAGAATTTACCTTCTTACCACTTGGAGCTCTTTTGGTATGCCATTGTGAATAATTTGTCATCGTCTCATCCAAGAGTTTAGTTGCTGCACCTAATTTGGTGGACATAAAGGTGCCTCCCGCGGCCGAGTCCAAGAGGTTCCTTCAAGAAAAATTCAAACCTGCATAAAAAGTTTGGATAACCATCCACGTAGTTAATCCATGCGTGGGCCAATTTTTAACCATAGATTTCATTCTCTCCCAAGCTTGAGCAACATGTTCATTATCAAATTGTCTAAAGTTCATAATGTTACTCCTGAATTGTATGATTTTAGCAGGTGGATAATATTTTCCAATAAAAGCATCTTTGCATTTAGTCTAAGCATCAATGCTATTTCTAGGCAAAGACAATAACCATTCTTTTGCTCTCCCTCTCAAAGAGAAAGGGAAAAGTTTCAGTTTTATGATGTCAATTTCTACCTCTTTATACTTTTGCATATCACATAACTCAACAAAGTTATTTAAATGAGAGGCGGCATCATCAATATTAGCACCAGAAAATTGCTCTTTCATAACAAGATTTAGCAAGGCAGGCTTAATTTCATAAGATTTCACTTTAGTAGCGGGTGGAGTAATTGGAGAGAATATGAAATCATTGTTATTAGTGCTAGTAAAGTCACACAACTTGGTGTTTTCAGTGGAAGACATAATGATAAGATAAAATAACAAGACAGGAATAAAGACTACACTATTTTTTGGGGTTTTAAAACTTTGCAACAAGAAAAATAAACCAAACGAGAAATAAAGCAAGCAAGACAAAAACAAAGTAAAGTGATTGAGAGTATGAGGCTCCCCTTGCTGTAGCTCCAAAGTCCCCGGCAACGGCGCCAGAAAACTGCTTGATGATCGGTGATGGTAGTGTTGGGTTGTGCCCCAAGCGAAGGCGTGGATGTAGTAACTAGCAGTTTTCCCTCGTTAACGAACCCGAGGTTTATCGAACCAGTAGGACTTTGAAACCAACAACAAAGTGAATGTTGAAGATCTCTGGTGCTTAATCTTCAACATACGTGGACCTGCACACACTCAACCAATTACTTTGCCCCCAACGGCGGAAAGGTTGTCAATCTTTCCCGTCTCGCAGAAAACAAAGCGGTTAATTGTATAGTGAAATAGATGAAAATATGAAAGTGGACCAGAGGAGTAATTATGATGAAAAGTGATGAATAAAGGTTATAATCAATGTAAAAAAGATGGACCGGGGGCCATGGGTTCACTAGTGGAGTCTCTCAAGTAATAAAACACTCATATGATGGGTAAACAAATTACAGCTAGGCAATTGACAAGATTATAACACAAACTTAATCTAGCTATGACATAGAGAACATGATAATATTTATGTAGGCATCACGACAATGAACAAAGACCGTTGAGTCCAACTCAATCTTTGTCTAAAAAGTCCACCGTGGGATCGCTATCCAGCCTGTCACCCAACGGTATTAAGTTGCAAGCAACAAACATTTGAATTAAGTAAAGCACATAAAGTAAGCAATACTAATATCAAAAGAGACATTAACACCGTTGTTTTACCCTTAGTAGCAATAGCACACCCTCGCCCTTAGACGTTTCTGTCACTCGTGCCCAGGAACAAAAGGGGGCATGAACCCACTATCTAGCATAAATACTCCCTCTTGGAGATACACACAATCACTTGGCCAAAGTAACTACGCACATCGGAGAGCATGCAAGAACATAAATCAACATATAAGAATCATGCACAATCTAATCATAACTTCATAATCCATTAGATCCCAGCAAACACATCACATAGCATTACAATAATCGATCTTGATCATGTTAGGCAGCTCACAAGATCATAATACATGAATA